>JAGPOY010007328.1:11079-21889 GCA_018983105.1 Silene uniflora | reverse complement strand
ATTATTATTATTATTATTATTATTATTATTATTATTATTATTATTATTATTATTATTATTATTATTATTAAATTATATATGGTTATTAAATATATGATATGATGAATGACAAATTAAATTAATGTGACATTATTATTATTATTATTCTTAAATTATATATGTTTATTAAATATATTATATGATGAATGACAAATTAATGTGACATTATTATTATTCTAAAATTATATATGTTTGTTAAATATACAATATGATTAATTAAAAAAAATTGAAAACTGATACTAGAAATTCACCTATAAGTTTCATAATCTATCTATCTATCTATCTATCTATATAATATAATTAAAAAGACAACTTGAGCGTGATTTTTACTCCATCTGGCATTGCTAAAATACATAAAAAAAATCGAATAAGTATCTTATACATGCTTTCAATTTCACAATCAAAATTTACTCTCATAATTAAAGGTAAAATAAATTTAGAAAATTAAATGAAATACCTTTTAAAATTCCACAATTTACTTTTTTTGAACCATCATGAAATAATTAATTTTTACAATTGTAATATAATTAAAAAGGCAACTTGAATCTCATTTTACTCCATATGGCATTGCTAATACATAAAAAAAATTAATCAAGTAACTTATTTTTTCAATTCCACAATTAAAACTTACTCTCATAATTATTGGTAAAATAAATTTAGAAAATTAAATGAGAAACCTTTTAAAATTCCACAATTTACTTTTTTAAACCATTTATGAAATAATAATTAATATTTTCAATTATGTTATTTTCTTTTCCAATATATTTATTTTTCCAACTCCCACTATTACAAGACATTAATTTATTTCACTCATAAATCACATGAAATTTTTAAAATGTAATAATTTATTAACTTTTATTGATTGTTTAAATATTGACAACATAACATGGAATTATAATTAAATCTATAAATAATAATAAATCTATGCAATATATATAAAAAGGCTAGATAAACCATCAAAATTTATTCCATAAGATATTTTCTAAATCCATTAATTTTTATTAATTATTTAATTATTGACAAAAACATGAAATATATACAATAATATAAAAAAGAACTAACATTATGCACATTTTTAAGTGATAAGCTAAGTGGCATACCTATGTGATTTCAAAGAAGTCATATTACAAGTCCTATCATATTTTTTTTTAAAATGATTTTTCTAATATTAATTCTTACAATTATAATCTTATAAAAGACTAATAAAGGTAATAAACTTTTTATCTCCCTCCACTTGAATAATACCTTATTCAATTCACCATTGGCTTTTAACTACAATTTTCATCTTCTTTCTCCATAACTCATTTCTCAAGTTACTTTATAATGATTCATATTTTTAGTTTACCTTCAAAACTTTTATGAAATTATGGCTTCTTAATTTTTTTTTTTTTTTTTATCTCGAGATGATAATGTTCATTTCATAAGCATAACAATAGACATGCATTTATTTTTTTGTATCATCCAAGAGCTCATTTGTTTTTCTCATGTTCTCTTTTAATTTCCACTACAATCATTTAATCTCTTTTGATAATGTTTGATTGTATTTCGTGGGTATCTGATTTTGGCATAATACTAATTTGTATGTACAATTGATAAATTTCAGGAAGAAGACATATACTTGGATATCAATATACGAAAAATGACAACTTATAAGTATGTAAATTTTTATGAGTTAGCATGTTTCTCAAATTTTTCCTAGATGTTTTTGGGAGATTTCCTATTTTATCCAATACATAAGAATAATTTGGGGCCATTATGACTCTGAATATCGAGGGGACCACGACCATGGAAATAATTTGGTTATTTACTAAATCCGTATCATGTATCATTTAACGCTCAATTGATTGGTATGTTACCTCACTAATTTAGTTGGCTTTTGTATCATTGCATTCATACTTTCATTAGTGCGTGTTTACTTAGATCTTACTAGACGAACCTATTAGCATTAATACGACACCAAGTTTCATCACCGGTACTCACTAAGTCACTAGCATAAATTGATGTAAAATGATGTACAATAGAAAAAAAATGTCTTGAAAACATAATTTTAAATGACACCCGTGATTCTTCACGGGTCACAAAACTAGTTGTATCTCAAAAGCATATAGAGCGCATACGACCCGGCCAACGGCCGGGCTTGAACACTAGTATTCACTGTTTGGCTAAGATATTGTTCTTTTAAAATTAATTTTCTTATGTTAATTATGGAGATTTTCCAAAATAATAATAAGTCAAATGCTAAAATCATGGAGATTTTATGCTAAAATCAGTTATAGCCGTAAACTAATCCTAAAATTCTAAAGTTTTAGAATTGATTACCCTTATTTTAGGAAGGGAGAGTGTGAATGTTATTAAAAAAATAGACTGATTCCTAAATCAGCGGAAGTAGGATTAAATCACATTGAAGTGTGAATCATTTCACAATGAATTGTGAATGGAAATAATGTGAATGAGATATGAGATAGCGACGCCCAAAAATATAGCTAATCAATTCTCAAAACACGTTAAGAGAATCACTATAAAATACCCATGCGATTATAGAGTTTCCAACTTTTACGAACTACCGTAATAATTTAATAAGCAACAAATAGATATTTGAAATGGGAAAGATCGAGAACATCTATCCCATGCAAACCATGAATCTTAATATTAAATAAAAATTATCATATTTGACATCTCTGATTTACTTTATACGTGCATTGCATAAATCCAACATCACGCATAATTATAATTGATCTTATAATTGATCTTACAGTATCAAATGATTGAGACAGAAGACTATCAAAACATCAATTGATTTTTTTTTTTAACTATATCAAATGATTGAGATGGGGGGCTATCAAAACATCAATTGAATTTTTTTTAACAGTATCAAATGATTGAGATGGGGGAGTATCAAAACATCAATTGAATTTTTTTTAACATTATCAAATGATTGAGATGGGATATCAAAACATCTAATGCGTTGAATGTTCGCCCAAAAAATCCATAGGAATTAAAGGTGAGATAATTTTTGTAACCCGTGCAGCGCACGGACATGAAATCTAGTAAAGTACTAAGAAAAACATTGTGTGCCCCTTGTAAAAGAAAAATCCTGTCGCCCGTCAGTGATGCAGATCGGTTCACGGTTATATACAGTAGTCAAGATTAATGATGTTGAATTCCTATAAATTCCTACAAATCTAACTAAAACTACAATGCAGTAAAATTACAAGAGCGACAACTAGACAAGGGTGTTTTGGTATTTTTCTACCGAATTAGGTTAATTTGAGGTCAAAACGGTCTTATGCGTTATTTAATGAACGTAGCGTGTGTATGAATCGATTTTCTTCCCCCTTTCGGCTTATATATAGGACCCAAACCCTAGTAGGGTTTAGGTTGTTTGAAGAGTAAGTTAGCCAGCTGCCGTCTCAGTTGGACCGTTGTTCTATTGGATCCGTCTTGCTAATTGAGGCCCAACACGCTATCAGTTCCTACGCCTCCTTCTTTCAGCGGGCTCACTGGACTTCTGGTTTAATAGGCCCCATTTACCCTCCTTCTCCTTTCTGGTTGGTCCAATTCCTATCGGCCCAAGCATGCCGATTTTGGCCCAAACAAAGGGCTTGAATCTAAGACCTATCCATCTGTAGAGACAATATACAGAGTGGAATTGAAAGCAACAAAACTAAAAAGCAATGATAATGGTAAAATCTATGGCAATAATGAAGAGACGGTAAGGAACTAAAACTTACACAAGTTTTTGTGAACTTACAAAAGGAAACTAGGAACACTCAGCCATGTTTTTTTAAACTAAAAACTAGTTGGGCTAAGGTTGTTTGTCTGAAGTCCAGGCAAACAGGACCACATTTGAAATTGGTGAAGTTAATATTGCAAAAGGTCAAAGTTTTTGTACGCATCGATCTTATAAGATTTTTTGTAGTCCTTCGACGGGTGCTCATGTATGCTGGATTGCTGGTACAGGATTTGGAAAGGCTCAACATTTAGCCTAAGACCTAAGGGTGAGATTATCCGTCAGACTCTCCAAAGTCTTAAGACTCTGCCACATCAGTTTTTCACTCACTTTTATTATTTCTTTATTGTTCAGACCCACCTCAGACTCACCTCAGACTTTATACATTATCCGTCAGACTCACCTCAAACTCTACTTTTACATTTACTTCTTATTTTTTTCTAAAAATAAATGACACGTGTCATTTATTAATTGGATACTTTTCTTTCATGGTGGGATCAAGACTCAACCAAAGACTTTGTTAAGACTATGGTAGATTATTGATAGTTTTGAGGGAGTCTTATCTCAAGACTTGTCAAAGTCTTGTTTCAAGACTACCAATAATCTTACCCTAAGGGTAAGATTATCAATAAGACTCTCCAAAGTCTTAAGACTCTGCCACATCAGCTTTCCACTAACTTTTATTATTTATTTATTGTTCAGACTCACCCCAGACTCACTCAAAACTTTATACATTATCCGTAAGACTCACCTCATACTCTACTTTTTCCATTTCACTTTTTCTTTTTTACATACTAATTACTTCTTTTTTTTTTTGGTGTAAACCATCCGGTGTTATCCGGATTCGAGCCGGGTTGGACCACTAGGGCGGTAAAGCTCTCCCTCATGAGTTTTAACACTGCTGCGTTCCCAGGGCTCGAACACGAGACTTCTGGTTAAGCTAGAACAACTCCTTGCCAGTTGATCTAAGTGCTCATGGGTACATACTAATTACTTCTAGTTTCTAGTTAAACATTATTAATCAAAATCATAAACTTAATTATATAATTTAACAAATATAGCACACTAAAAATATTAGGGCATAAACGTAGACCATAAACTATGTTAATAATAAACTTTAATAATTAAAACATGACATATTAGATAGGCACAACATAATTAAACATGACATAACTATCTAGTTAGTGCCACCTCCAAAATGAGCCCAAATGTGTTCCACCAAATCGTGCTGCAATTGATGATGCTTATTTATAGATGGAAAATGAAGTATTGTAGTAATTAATAGCAAATTAGTCTTTAAAAAAAAAAAAAAAAAAAGTGGGGTCCACCAAAGTCTTAAGGAGAGTCTTGGATTTCCAAGACTCGACTTAAGACTCCCTCAAGACTTAAGTAGATTAGTGGTAAAATTGAGAGGGTCTTGTCTCAAGACTTGCCAAAGTCTTGTCTCAAGACCCTTGATAATCTTACCCTAACCATCCACCATAATTCCCAGAATAACAAAAAAGAACACGGTTTGTATAAATAGTCCATTACTTTTTTTTTTTTTTTGCTCAAGCTCGAATATTATAGTTTCAACACTGATTTTGCAATTGATCATTGTTCTGGGGTAATATTTATGGTCAAGTTTTTACTGTGTTTAGTCAAGTACTTGACTCCGCCTTTTCTCTCAAGTTGTAATCTTTTGGTCATGTATTATTACTCTAATTCTCGAAAAAGGTTACTGCTTAAGCATTAAGATAATGGAGTGATAACAAAAAAAGGGTTAGGCAAAGAAAGTTGAAACCGCGAAGAAACGGAAACTGAAATGCGCAATCGGTGTTTATGTACACACAATAGGTGTTGTACAGTAAGCAGGATTTGGATTAGAAAATGAAAACTAGAAGGCAGAAACCCATCGTAAACTTGCGTTTGGTTCATGTAAATAAAACCTCACTAGTCGTACCGATAAAAAGAGATTCCTTTATTATCAGCATGCAATCAGAGCATCCTGATTCCCCTTTTAAGTCGCATTGCCAGAAAAGCAACACTTCTTAATGATGGACTAGACAGAGCTAGCTTGCTAGCGCTGATAGTGTGATTTTGGGGTGCTGGTTGTAGGTACAGGTGATCGTGTCGGCGATGGCCAAAATACTGCAATTTTCACAGTTTAGAGTATTAACAAGCTAACCAAAGCAATAATCAATAAACACATGAGGCCATGACAATTATGAGAAACGTACAAAATAACTCCGGGTACAATATCATAGAGCTCCAATACAAGAACAGTTTTATTAATTAGACTATCTTTATCCCTAGTTGCCAACTTAAGACTCGTGAATAATTTTTTGTCATTAGACTGATTTCAATCCTAAGGTTTCCATAAATCCTTAAACTCAGCAAATGAAAAAATGCTAGCAAAGTAGGGTGATAAATACCCAGCAAATCATCGTAGTCACTGTTACCTTGTTGTTCATGCCGCATGGATTAGGTGGGACACAATAAACTGAAGCAAACCGAGGTTTTTTTTCGCCCAAGTTGATGTCTTCATTCGTTTCAACACCTGCTTACCAAAACCGTGATCAAATAACAGTATAACCCTGAAACAGTGAATTCTTAATTATGCTGTTGTCTTGTCTCAAAGGATCAAAAACTCTTACCAAGAGCATCACATATGGAGACCATCAAAGCATTCTTGAAACTGTAGACACAACATGTAGAGGGAAAACAGTGAATGCTATGAAAGAAAAGCCAACACTGGAAGGACATTAATAGCCGAGTAATGGGAGTATTAATCGCCAACCTATACACATGTGCCAAGTCAACATCCCTGTAAGTTATCGGAAAGCCAGCATCCTTAATCAGATTAGCAACTTTTAATATCACATCCGCTGGGTTATCCTGAAACGAAACAAACAATAAGCATAATGCAATTTACATTTAGCACATACACTATATATGTAAAGTGCGTGTACATAAACTTGTGATGTATCTGCAAGTTTATGGTAGATACCAAGAGATATATAATTAAATAATACCCAGCAATATGGATCGGAGTAGACTATAAACATATACGGAGTGCATAGGAGCATTTAACATACATCTTCCGGCATTGAGTTATAGAAGTTGCTCAAAGCACGACCTGCCTTGTGAAATAAATAAACCAATGCATATACATCAGGAATTTCACCATGGATAGAGCGTGAAACCATGTCAGCAGAAGAGATGGTCGGCAGACCGTCATCAGAGACCGTTGGTAGACCTGCAAGTCAGCAAGAATTATTTTCTTATAAGCGGAAATGTGAATTAGCAAAATGAAGAGAGACGTACCTGATTTGAAAGAATGGAAGAGGTCGTCATAAGCCAGAAGAAGCAATGCAGCCAGCTCCTTAACATCGCCGCCATGGAATAAGCCTAGAGCCACTTCATTGATTGAAGATGTGTTCTCAGCTACCAAACGGGCACATTCGAGTCTTGTTCTCTGGATAAACGAGATTCATCTTTGAATTGTATAGTAAATATATGATGTAATATCAAATTAGAATTAGAATGAATAAGAAATCCAACCGGTTTACGGGCGGAAATGAGCAGTATAATTAACTTGATAATAGAGTCCCCTTTACCCCACTTGGTGAAAGGGTCGGCATTCCTGCAATAATAAGAATAATAGTAGATGCTCAAACACAGTCACAGTCTCTCTGGATAAATAAAAAAGAAGATACTTACATAGTGTAAAGGAGTATCCCATGGATGGGAAGAATATTAAAATAATAAGTTTGATTGGAAAGATGATGAGCATAACAGTGGTTAAACATAAGCTGAAGAATAGCAGGATCTTCCCATTCGGTGGCGATATAGGTGAGAAGACTGGGACAAAATCTATGTAAGTGCTCGTAGTGGTTGGTAAATGAATGGTTGAGCATAACAACACTACATTTCTTGGCAGCTTTCCACAAGCATACACTACAAGAAACACGCGGATTTGAGACCGCCTACAGCAGTCTCAAACATGTAAAAAACGGTCTCAAAACCGTTTTTGAGACCGCTTTTTTGAATTTGAGACCGCCTACCGTCGGTCCGAAAAACTGGTAACAAATTCTGAAATTTGGATCCGCTATATGGCGGTCGCAAATTTGAGACTGCAAAGTGGCGGTCTCAAACTATAGAATCAGTCGCTAATTTGTGACCATGTTCGGTCTCAAATCCTATTAAAATTAAAATTTAAAGTCAGTTTGGGACTGCAAAATCGGTCTCAAATTTTGAAAAAGCGTTCATATTAAAATTAATATACCCATTATTTCTCTTTTTTCTCTTACTAGCCTACTAAATGAAATCCTGATATAAATATCATGCCATCAAATGAAAATCGAGATTACCAAATAAATTTCAAATCTCAATTTATAAGTAAAGCCAATTAATCATCCATACACTCCAACACTAGGCTATTAAATTCAAACAATTCTACTTGCCGAACACTGAAAATTTACAAACTAATTAATCCAAGGTTCAACACAACCCAAAACTTACTTACAGTATAATAACTTCTAACCTACTTGTAGCACCTCTGCTACCACCAAAACGATCCTCATCGGTGCTATGACTGGGAGAATGTTGTGGCAACTAAGTTCTCGTTCCATTAGTTGAAAACATTCTATCATGGTCTTTATTACTTGTTCCCTTTGTGCCACCAAAGGTTGCTCATTTATGCACTTTGACTTCGGTCTCTGTCCATTCTTCTCAACTTGTTTTCCAGCATAGCCAACAATTCCTTTGAAACGCTTTTGGCATGCCCACTAAAACCATCTCGTACACGACCATCAAATTCTTCCTCCCATTTGAAAAATGTCTGCAAATAGGAATATGGGTATAAGTTAGTAAATTGCAAAAGACAATGCGCCAGCCAATAACAATGCTAACATTAAAATAAAAGCCAAGGTTTGGGCAAACAGAAGATATTAATCATCCTATTCATATTGAATCATACTTAACAAAGTAATAATTTTCAAACAAACAAAACTCATGAAATTTGTCTTAGGTATGTATAGGCATTGGTACATGAAAATGGTGCTAGTCTAATGTGTGATGACTGACAAGTATCAAAAGATATCTTAGGCTTAGTGGTAGGTAAGAAAGAAGTAAATGAACAACTAAGATGCAACGTGATGGCAACAAATTGGTCTCACCAGGCCATTAGGGTATCTTATAAATTCCCACAACAAAGTCTATGTCTACTTGGTCATTGATTCAGCTTATCGTTTCGTAGGTTACAGTCATTTAAAGAACAGAAGGATGGGCAGAAACCTACGACAAACGGAGATGTAGTTGTCCAGTTGGCTGCAATAGTACTGAGGGACTAAAAATAATGGTAGCAGCTATTTTCACCAAAACATGTGAAAGCGAACCATAAGATAACATGCAACAAGAGACAAAATGCTTGAAATGTAACTCTGTTTAAAATATTAAAGCATCTACAAAATTAATGCCATTGAACTACATACCTAAAATTAGTCCAACATCATCAACAAATCCCATCTTGAGCATTTCATCAGCTTCATCGAGAACTCGAAAGAGCAAAGAGCCCAAACTAAGAACCTCCCTCTCTAATAGATCCTGTACACATATTGGCATCCAGAAAGTATCATGAGTTCAGAAGCAAAGAGCACAAATGCAAGTGTCTTGCCCTGTATAACAAACAATAATTAAGGCAAGTAAGCTCTGATAAAAGATATAGACATATACGACTTTCAGACGTAGAAGCACAGTTAAAGGCAAGTCAGCTCTGATAAAAGAGTACTTTAGATGCCCGAGGCTCCAGAACTCAAAACTTCCAATTGATTTGGGTGTTGTGCGTAACCTATAACCTACTCTTAGTCTTGTCTGAGACCATTGCATACACACAACTAGATCAGTAATCCATTTTGTTAAGTCTTATGTTAGAGTAATGAGACTCTTTACGCTTGAGCTAGTCTTTCTTAAGACCGTCTTAAGTTTATAAGACTATAACTATATCTTCTACGGAGTATATGTTAAAAGCATTAAAATTTCAGACGTTGTAGTGTGAGYGTTACATATAACAATACGTTAAAACTGTACTAGGATAAAGCAATACCGATTTGAGGCGCTTCACAAACATTACAATGACATCGCAATTCGCAATCTTCCACCACCTGCATTTAAAAAAAAATGGAATTTCACAGACATCTCAATGAAAAGTTGTTACTCCCTATATATATTATCCCTTATAACATGTAGCTACCAATTTCAAGCCTTTTGCTACCAAGGGACGGAACAACCCCTGCTACCCCCTCGTTCCGCCACAGCCCTCAAGCAATGACAGTCGCTGCTGTGATTGGGTCGGTTTCAGGTTCAAGTAAGAATTTCGCACTAATTTGGAAGCACATTAGTTAAATACCTATACGAAAAATTCATTAAATCTGAAACTAATATTGAGGTGCAAATCTGGGCAGAACAAATTCCTGCTACATCAATGAAAATCATCTGAATTCGCATAAAAACGCATAATAGACAAATCTAACCCTAAATAATCAAAACATTAATATACACTGCACATAAGTTCAGATTAATCCAGCAAACAAGTTCACCCTGGGGAAAATAACCTTCAAACCTAATCTAACCAAAATTATCTAAAGCTAACCCTAGATAATCAACATCTTTCAAAACTCTAATTTAATTAGTCAAAATAACAATTCATTATGTAATTCATTGAAAGATTGAAGGCTTTGTAATTATAAATATACCTGTGTTTAGAGATGCAGGATGGGTAAGAGTTGAGCGAAGAAGGAGAGAGAGAGAAACAATAGATGGTAGCAGATTGTCAGCGTTGGGACCGCAGGTCGAAGCGTCGCCGCCGTTGGGGTAGCAGGTCGCCGGCGTTGAGAGTGAAAGTCAGTATTAGGGTATTAGTAAGTCGCCGGCGTTAAGAGTGAAATGAACGATTGTGAATGAGTGAAGGAGTGAATGAACGAGTTAATAGATACAAGTGTCTTTTTATTTTAAGTTAATATGAGTTGCAACCGCTAAATCTGTCTCGAAAATATTAAGACG
>JAGPOY010007324.1:0-12020 GCA_018983105.1 Silene uniflora | reverse complement strand
GAGGGGATCAGGCACTAGCCCTGTTTCCCCTGTACGAGGACCACATGCGCCAGGGGCGTCCCATTCCAGACGGCTGGCCTCATCCCTCTTTCTACCGATACCCAGAGGGTGGGTACCCTCCACTTTCTTCCGAGTCTGATGAGGAGGTGGAGGAGACACCGGTAGCTAGGGCGCTGAGGTTGCGAGCCGAGGAGGCAGTCAGGAGGGCAGCGCGGGAGGAGGAGAGGGACCCGACTTTCCGGGTGGGTGAGGAGGAGGAAGCGGCAGGTGACGAGTAGCTTCCCATACCTGTTTTGCTGCTGGTTTGGGGAAGCTGTCATTTTGTGAGTTTTCTGCTCTATTTTTCATCTCCTTTGTATTTTATTGTACTTTATTTTATCGCTTTAGTATCATGTATTAGGTTGTGTACCCCTTTCCCGTTGTTTGCTGTTAGTTAGTTAGGAGCCAATGAGGACATTGTCCAATTTGGTTTGGGGAGGGTAATGCATCCTTTTTGCGTCTGTATTTGCATTTGTTTTGCATTCACGTTTCCATTTCTTGTTATTTCATTTCGTGTTTTATAAAAAAAATCAAAAAGCAAAAAAATTAGTATGGTTTGCACGTTTATTTTTGCATATAGTAGAGTCGGATTGGAGTGTTTTCCGTGATGAATTTGCACTATAAGTCTATTTGTATGCCATTCCTTGCACTGTCACGATTCAATTTGCAAAACAAACGTGATTTCTCGAATTTTGTCTTGTAAAATATTTTGGACAATTAGACTTGACTTCAAATTTTTGGCAAACTACTTAAAATTTCTGAGTTTTAGAGTCTTATAAATTGGTGTCATTCATGACCAATTTCATGTAGAAATGTGAGTAGTTACTCCTTGCATGTCAAGTAACATTAATCTGCACAAATATGAAATTTAATTGCTTATTGCCTGCACGTAAGGGTTTGTGGTCGGTATTACGTGTTAGAGAACGATTGCATACTCCCTTTTCTCATTTTACCCCATTAACTCCACATTTAGCCAAAATTGCCAGTTGCCACGAAACTACAACCTATATTTAGCCTACCTTTGCTGAGCTAGTTAGTAGTTTTGCGGAATTTACTCTATTGTAGCGGTTTTGGCTCGTATTTCTTATTTTTGGAGTGAGTATTTATGAAAAGAAGGGACGAAGGAGTAGAGGAGTGCTCGATAGAGAGCTGTTCTACTCGATCGAGTGACTATTGGTTGTGGTAATGGCTCGATCGAGGACTTTGTCTACTCGATCGACTGGTCATGTTTGGAGGTTTGCTCGATCGAGACCTTTACTCCTCGATTGAGTACTTTGGTTTTGGAATTGCCTCGATCGAGTGATACATCTACTCAATCGAGGGACTTAGTCGCTGTTCAACCTGAAAAAGAAAAAAATGGAAAAATAATCAGAAAAAGAAAAATAATAAGTGGCTGAATTTTACACCTCCTATGCTTATTTACATTTTTACGAGGTGGAATTTTGGGAATTGTTGTATTTGCCTAGTATAAAGGCAGTGATTTATTTTTGAAGATTGGAAGAGCGGGATGCGCTACTTATGGTTTTGATTAGGTTCTAGCTCGGCTTTTACCTTCACATTCCCATAATTTATTTTGCCCTTTCTCACCAATTAGCCTCACATTCCCATATTTATGCAATTGTTCGGCACGTGATAGTCCTTGAACGGTGGATGCGTGTGTACGGTAGCTAGAATTATTGACACGACTGTCGCAACCCTATCAAAAATAAACCAACTGGTCTCAACTAAATGTAGTAAGGCAGTCGGGTATCGAATCCATAGGGAGATAGGAATTCTATAGCTAATTAAGTCCGTCTTTTAGTAACCGAAATTGGGGGGTTTATATTTGGTTGTTCTAAACTACGAAGGTCAAAGGAAAGAGAATTAAAATAGAGAAAACAATAGAGAGGGGATACTAGGATTGTCGGTTCACCATGGCTCTAAGGGTCGGACTAAAATCATACATATCCTAATCAAATCCGTGGGTAGTGAAAAGGTCTTTTCGGTCCGCTAATCGCCCTACAACAATACTAACATAGCTTTCGCCCTAATTAGCATTAATTCTAATGTATGCCACAGAACTGCCCTATTCCAATCTTTCGATCTAGGTCAAGGGGGTATCAAATCAATCAATTGAATGCGTCGACTCAAACAATTAAAAGATAATTAAATTGCAACAATACATACGGATCTAAACAAAACATGTTAATCAATTTGTCCTACTTTGCCATGGCTCCCCTAAATCCTAGCGATGAAATTAGCTACGCATGATATAGGGAAAAACAATAATAATCAAAGAAGAAATAGATTGCAACATGGTTCAATTAAATTAAAGAAAGATAATACCGAATTACAAAGTAGAGTCGTATGAAGGAGTAAGAAATTGATCCGAAATTTCGTTCCAGGGAGAATAACAGTAGATGAGTTTTCTAGGTAAAGGAGAAGTAAAAAGAAGTGTCTTTCCAATTCCCTATCTCGTCCTATTTAACCAAAGAAATAAAAATATCTCGCGTCTAATATTCTCACGCGGCCCATCAGTGTAAAACTCTTCGATCGAGCAAACTAGTTACTCGATCGAGGGAAAGGCTCCAGAAAAGTAAGCGATCGAGAACCATAAATGGTCGATCGATTGGTTCGCCACAAAGCTTGTGCTCGATCGAGAATAGCACTACTCGATCGAGGTCTTGGGTCAGGGAAAGTGGTCGATCGAGTCTTTGAATCACTCGATCGAGGGCTTTAGAGTACTTGTCTCGTCTTTCCACCCTTTTTAGCTATCTTCACGCTTCCCGAGGCAGCTAGTTTCCGTTCCAACTCTCAAATGCTTGCTTAAAGGACCATATTGGGCTGGTTTCTCGTCATTCCGGTTCATATCTGTAAATTAATACAAAACAAACCAAAGTAGACTATTCGGGGGTATTTATAGCGAAATACTACAAAATAGGCATGGAAATGCGTGCTAAAAAGGCCTAAAAGGTCTATATGAAATGCACGCATCAATTATCTATCATATTATATTGCATGCATGATTATGTCGGTCGTAGTCTAGGTGAGCGACTATTTTTCCTTCTCTCTTTCACATATATTTTTGCTTACCCTTTGCTTGTTGAGAGAAGTGTGACCCGGGAGAGTCCGAATTTTTATGAGTCTTGCAAGGTCGAACGTCCAACTTATTTTCAAGATATGTATAAATTCTGTTCACTTATGTGTTGAGCTTTGTGATGGCCGAAATGTGCATTAAACGGTTTGGTATTGACTTATAGCTTGCTCTGAGAATCACTCATTTCCATTAGGTCCATATAGTTGCATTTAATATTGCCTGAGGACAAGCAAGGGTTTAGTTTGGGGAAGTTTGATGCGTGTATTTTATATAGACTTTTCAGTCACATTTGGCACGCATTTCTATGCATTTTAGGTGACTTTACGTCACTTTATACCCCGAATATGCTACTTTGTGTTTTCTATGCTATTTTGCAGGAATATGTGAAGAAGTAGCGGAAACCGACCCAAAACTGTCCCAAGTATGCATTTTAGGAGATGGAGGAAGACGGAGCGGAAACTCATGCCTAGGGAACGTCAAAAGCCAAGCCAAAAGCCATATTCTACCAATCATGAAGCTGGAAGCCAAGGAGAAGTCGATCGAGTCCCTGCTGTACTCGATCGAGATGTGTAGAAGAGTAGAAGCCTCGATCGAGCTATCTTGTGCTCGATCGAGAGAGACAAAGGATTAGAAGCCTCGATCGAGCTGTCCTGTGCTCGATCGAGAGGAACCCTAGAGAAGAATCCCTCGATCGAAGAGTTGCTATGGTCGATCGAGAAGAAGACTATGAAGAAGTCCTCGATCGAGGAGGTCAAGATCTCGATCGAGGAGATTGCTGAAGAAGTTACTCGATCGAGAGCCCCAAAGTGCTCGATCGAGTAAGAACTCTGACGGGCTTAGCCTGTTTCGAGTAATTAGGTTTAGGAAACTCTATTATTGTTATAAATAAGGCGATACACGCCATAATCATGGGACATTCACTCTTAATCTTAGACTAATCTCTCTTAATTTCCAGAAACTTTTAGTTAGTATTTACGGGTTTTGCAATTACGAGGATTGTGTTCTTTACGCCGGAATCGCTAGATTGTAATTCCTCTTTTCTCTTTAATCTTAATCTTTCAATATTTCTCGCTTTAATTCTCGTTTCCCTTGCTTAATTTCTTTCCTATTCTTTTATGTTATTTAATCCTGTTAGTATTATGTCGATTATTAGTTTTACAAGTGTTTGCAATAATTTCGTTATTAAGAGCATGAGTAGCTAATTTCTTAAATATGCTAGTATGAGGAAAATTACGGTAGATGCATGATAGGGTAGTAACATGTTAGGTTAGTCTTGATGTTAGAAATTGTGCTAAGCCATATATTCGTAGTTTGGTTGATTGAGTGCATGCAGGAGACCATTCATTTAGTTAACCCCGACCAAGATCGAAAGATTGGAAGGGAAGGCTTGCTTAGTTACAATAGGTGATACCTAATTAGGGCGAAAGTCAATTAGGAGACCCTAGGGCGATTAGAGACCGAAAGGGTATAATCGTAGGTTTAAGGACCGAAAGGTGACGACCTCGCTCTTTCTCGCAATAGACTGACTGAACTAGTTAACCTGATAGTGCAGATACCGTAGTGGACCGAAATCCTGGCATATTTCCTTCTCTCTGATTTTTACTCCAGTTTTTCCGCCTTATTTCTCTTTATTATTTCTCTTCCTTTTTACTCGTAGTTTAGAAATCAATCTAAAAATCCCCCAATTGTGACTTAGACAGATTTTATTTCGGACAATAGTTACCTCCCTGTGGAGATCGACCCTACTTCCATTAGCTGCATAGTTAATTGTTTTAGGTAATTATTTTTGGTGTATACGACTCGCATCATGACTGACCCCGGTTGTTTGTCTTTGACCTGCTGTGATCCATTCGGGGATAGTGAGCAGTTGGTTTAGCAGGTAATGAGTTGATGGATGATGATGTGCTTCTGGGATGGGAAGAGTCGCCACCAGCTTAGACTAGCTTAGCCGACATTAGTTTTATTAGTGTTATGAGACATTTTTATTTCAGTATTATTGTTTATGAGACAGTTGTAAGACATTAACTTTATACATTTAATAAAGCTACGAGTATTGTTTCTTTTGATATGTTCACTACCTCGGTTATGTCGAGATGGTAACGCTCCCATATGCTAGGGTAGTCCTTGGTAAAGGCACTCCGGAATATGAGGGTGTTACAGCAATTCCGGTCGTGGACGCCCTGGCTCTGGTCGTGGAGGGGGGCATGGTGGAGGCAACAGCAGCAACAGTAACCGTGGAGATGAAAACAGAGTAGAAAGTAGCAATAACGTTGTCTCAGCTGCTAGTGCCGTGGTTTCTAGCGAGTCTGAGGCGCCTAAGTCGTTGGTAACCGTTTATGGTAAGCCTACCCGACCATAGTCATTCTGGTAAGTGGTTAATTGATACAGGGTGCTCGCACCATGTTACGGGTAATTATTCACTGTTGCGTGAGGTTCGAACTATACCAATTCATGTAGTCGGGTTACCTGATGGCTGACAATTTATGCGTCGAAAGCGGGTCGTGTGGAATTGACTTCCAAAATATCCTTTAACCATGTGCTTTTTGTTCCTAAATTACATTGTAATTTGATATCGGCCTCACAGCTAAGTGACACTTTAAATTGCGAAGTTATAACAAATGCTACCTTGTGTACTATTCAGGACCGGGATACGAGAGTGGCAATTGGCACAGCTGAAAGACTAGATGGACTATACTACCTATGTCAGGAGCACCAGGACGTTGTGGGTTCCGTAGCAGTAGATTCGTTTAATTTATGGCATCATCGGTTGGGTCACCCGTCTGAGCCGGTTGTTAAAATGCTTCCATTCTTTCATTCTAGTAAGCAGTCTTTGTCAAAACCGTGTGAGGTTTGTCATCGTGCTAAGCATACTCGTAATAGTTTTCCATTGAGCAATAATAAAAGTTCGTGTGTTTTTGAATTAATTCATTGCGACTTGTGGGGGCCGTATGATATTCCGTCATCGTCTGGTGCTCGATATTTTATAAACTTGGTGGATGATTATCCACGAGGTGTGTGGATTTATCTTTTAAATGCCAAAACGGAAGTGTATGACAGGTTTAAGTTATTTGTTGCCACGATTAAACGTCAATTTTCGGCTGAAATTAAAATCGTTCAAAGTGATAACGGCACTGAATTCAACTTACTAAAGCCTTATTTCAGTTGTAATGGCATTTTATTTCAATCATCGTGTGTTGGGACGCCCTAACATAATGGGCGAGTTAAGTGTAAGCACCACCACATCCTCAATGTTGCTCGACCATTACGATTTCAGGCTGGACTACCATTTAATTTTTGGGGAGAATGTGCTTTGGCTGCGGCATATGTAATCAACCGTACTCCTTCTCGTTTATTGGATGGTCGTACGCCTTACGAAGTAATCTATCAAAACCCACCAAATTTTAATAGTCTACGAGTTTTTGGGTCCCTCTGTTTTGCACATAATCAGCGTTCCAAAGGCGATAAGTTTGCTAGTCGTGCTCGGAAATGTGTTTTTATGGGGTATCCCTCTGGGCAAAAAGGCTGGTATCTCTATGATCTCGATCGTCATGATTTCTTTGTCTCTCGGGATGTCAAATTTTATGAAGATTATTTCCCTTTTCTTGTAAACCCAGCTGTTATTGATCCCGTAAGAGATGCCCCTGCTCCTCCATCTTCCGCAAATGAGTATGTAATTGATTGGGATGCGCCCCAAGAAGGGACCTCGGGCCCTGTTACGCGTAGTGATACGAATCAGGCAAGTACAGCCGGTGGTTCCCCTTCGACATAGCATGTGGACACACCTACAGCTTCAATCCATAACTCCTCGTCCTCCTCAAGTGACTCTAAAACGGAGCAGCACCCGGCTACTGTACCTGAAGTCTTAGGTCATGGCCACCACGCTAAAGTTCCATCCACAAATCTCCGTGATTACATAATCGACATTACGGGTAATGGTAGTAGTCCATCCAGCACTTCACATCTCGCTGTGTCTCCGTCACTCTTAGGAACGTTGTATCCGCTTGCTATTTATCTTAACTGTGATAAATTCTCGTCTCCGTATCTTACTTATCTGGCAGTCTTTTCGACTCATACGGAGCCTCGAAATTTCAAGGAGGCCGTTGACACGGCTGTCGCAACCCTATCAAAAATAAACCAACTGGCCTAAACTAATGCAGTAGAGGAAGCCGGGATCGTATCCACAAGGAGGCAAATGTTCTATTTGTAATATCTAAGTCCGTCTTATGTAACAGATTTGGGGGTTTGATTGTTTTATATCTAAACTACGAGATTAACAGAGAGTAAAAAGAGATAAGAGAAATAAAAGCAGATAAGAGGGGAAATATGCTAGGAATAACTACATTATTGGGTTAACTAGGTCGGTCGATCTATTGATAAGAAGAGCAACGGTTATCTCCTTTCGGTCTCAAACCAGTGATTATACCCTTTCGGTCTCTAATCGCCCTAAGGTCATCCTAAATAACTTTCGCCCTATTAGGAATCACCTATCGTATCTAAGCAAGTCTACCCTTCCAATCTTTCGATCCAGGTCGGGGTTAACTAAATAATTGGTCTCCTGCATGCATTCATTCAACCAATCTCAATTAAATTGCATAGAACAATTCTTATCTCAAGACTAACCTAACATGTCAAACCTATCATGCTTCTACCACGGTTTCCCTCATCCTAGCATATTAAAGGAATTAGCTACGCATGGCTCGGGATACTAAACTAGCAATTGCTACGATAGTAACGAAAGACATGATAAACTATATAAGAGATAAAAGCAATAACAATAAAGGAAGAAATAAAATTAAGTAAGAGAGAGAGAGAGAGAGAGAGAGAGAGAGAAATGATTACTGAATAATAGAAGTGAAATCGAAGCAATCGAAAAGTAAATCTCCAAAGTAACAGTAGCAAGGATGAATGACAAAGTATGAAGTGTTTGATAATGGTAGATGATGTTATGATTAGTCGTGCTAATCATATTTATAACAAAGCTTAAGCGTAATTAAAACCTAATGCGTCACGGACCCAAGCCCAATAACAAAAACTACTCGATCGAGGACAAATTCCTCTCGATCGAGTAGAATCCTCCAACCAATCACTCGATCGAGCAAGATAGATACTCGATCGAGGTCTTCCTTCCCCTTAATCACTCGATCGAGCAGAAGAAGCTCTCGATCGAGCAAACAGGCTATCGATCGAACAGAATAAGTACTCGATCGAGTACTTCTCAGCGCGTAATTCATGCTTCGCGCACTGAACTTCAAACGGCCGCCATTTCTTCGTTACTTATCGGAATCAAGCGATTTTTGTGAGGTTGGAAAGCTAAGAGGATAATATTTCATCTCCTATTAGAATCACTTGATTATCTGTTGTAGAACTCAAGTTATGGCTCTCCAAAATAGGTACTAGCGGCGTGAAGCTCTTCCTTTGCTCGCCTAGCTTCTTTCCTTCTATGTGCACCTCGAAATGGTAGTACCAAGCTCCGACTCAACTCATCTCCTAAATGCATGCATACTTGGGACAGTTTTGGCTTAGTTTTAACTACTTCATGGCTTGTACCTACAAAATGACAATGGAAGTACAAAGTAGCATATTCGGGGCATAAAGTGACATAATATCACCTAAATGACATAGAAATGCGTGCCAAAATGGACCGTAAAATCTATGTAAAATGCACGCATCAGCCGTAAAGAGTGCGAAGTGGCGTCAGGCCATGAAAGCCGAAATTAAAGCACTTGTTGATAATGGTACATGGATTATGGAACCTCTTCCTCCGGGTAAGAAAGCTCTCGGAAGTAAATGGCTGTATAAAATCAAATACAAATCGGATTCTTCCATCGAACGATTAAAGGCTCGTTTGGTTGTATTTGGTAATCACCAAACCGAGGGGGTGGATTATGATGAGACATTTGCCTCGGTTGCGAAAATGACGATGGTTCGCACATTTCTTGTTGTAGCTGCAACAAGGAATTATCATCTTTATCAAATGGATATCCATAATGCATTCCTTCATTGTGACTTGGAAGAAGAAGTACATATGCGCTTACCTCTGGGGTTTCACTCTCCCGTACCAGGCCTTGTGTGTCGTCTAAAAAAATCTTTGTACGGACTCAAACAAGCCCCTCGTTGTTGGTTTGCAAAACTTGGACATGCCTTGAAATAATATGGCTTCCCGCAAAGTTATTCTGACTATTCTTTATTCACGTTTGTTAAAGAAGATGTTCGGTTAAATGTCCTCGTATATGTTGACGATCTAATTATCTCCGGGAATGACTTTCAAGCTCTTTCTAAATTCAAACAATATTTGAACTCATGCTTTCACATGAAGGACTTGGGTGAGTTGAAGTACTTTCTCGGCCTTGAAGTCGCTTGGAATTAAGATGGCATATTTTTGTGCCAACGTAAGTATACTCTTGACATAATTTCGGGGATCGGTCTCCTTGGCTGTAAGCCGTCGCCTACTCCCTTGGAACAACATCATCAACTCGGTTCCTCGAAAAGTAAGCTGCTTGATGATCCTGAGTTGTATCGTCGTTTGGTAGGCCATTTGGTATATCTTGCTGTCACTCGTCCGGATTTGTCCTACGCAGTACATATTTTGTCACGGTTTATGAGTGTCCCACGAGAAAATCACTGGAATGCTGTATTGCGCACTGTGCGCTATTTGAAAGGTACACTTGGTCAGGGTATTCTTTTGAGCTCTAAATCTAACTTACTGCTCTCCGGGTGGTGTGATTATAACTATGTTGCATGCCCGATGACTCGTCGTACCCTCACAGGGTGGCTCGTTTTTCTTGGTTCCTCTCTTGTCTCGTGGAAGACCAAAAAGCAGCCAACCGTTTTCCTTTCCTCAACTGAGGCTGAATATCGTTCTCTTGCGGCTATCACTTGTGAAATTAAGTGGCTTAAGGGCCTCTTGGAGTGTTTGGGCGTGCCTCATCCTTCCGTTGTAGCGATCTCATGTGATAGTCAGTGTGCCTTGCATGTTGCTCACAATCCTGTTTTTCATGAATGTACCAAACACATCGAGATCGACTGTCACTTTGTTCGAGATGCCATACAAGACGGTATCGTGGCCCCGTCGCATGTCCACACCTCAGTCCAGCACGCCGATGTACTTACCAAGGCTCTTGGCGTTACCTAGTTTGTTTTGTTAGTTAGCAAGTTGGGCATTTTAAATCCCTATGCTCCAACTTGAGGGGGGATGTTAGATGTAGTATGTCGTATATCGTTTGCAGGCCATTGAGCCCGTAAGAGTATTTAGTCATATTATTGTTATCATTGTTGGGCTTTGTCTAATCCCAACCCTAGCTAGCATATGTACTATAAATACACAATTCCATGAATGGAAGAGGCAATAGTTTGATATCGTAAATACTTTATCAACTTGTCACAAATGACTACCGATAAACGACGAGACTGTAAGGATTTTTGCTAAAGACAAAATCACCATTGTAATGAAGCCTGGTGATAGCCTTAGCCAAATTCGATGACAAGTGACAACAATATAAATACCAATGATCTGTTGCATTATTTTGGTACTATTTAGCAGAAGTATAGACATCAAGGTTTGTTAATCTCATAAGTGTCTTTTGTCAACATGTTATCGAATTCTAGTGTTGAGTAAATCATAATAGACAACTTTCATACATGTATTCTTAATCGGAATGAGTAAATAAAGTAATCTACTGTTAGCACCTAAAAAATAATGCCCTCAAGTTTAGGACATGAAAGGATAATGGACCCGTAAGAAATAAGGTTAGCAAGTTGGCTGATATAAGATTGGAAGAAGTTCATGAAGTGAAGACCCAAGAGAAGACTGAAGAAAGGTCCAGCGCTCAGGAATAGTCTGTCCAGTAACACGGAGCGGTTGAAGCGGTTATTCAACCGCTCCCCACTATGCAGACAGTTATAGAGGGCAGCCTTTATGTAAGAAGGCTCTCCTCTCCCGAGCAGAAACAACAACAAAACAACTCAACAACCAAATAACTACAACGTAGTCTTTTAGATCTTAGCTTTAGTCTTGCCGAGTTTAGACGTAGCACGGCGGTGCCCATCCGATCATGGAGGTATTTCGCCATCTATTCCTTAGTTTGTAGTTTAGTTTATCTTCGACCACAAGGATTACTTATGAGGACTTTGGTTTGCGTTGTGTTAATGGTATTTCATGATATATTAGTATCATTAAGAATTCCTGTGTTTTGTTTGGATATTAATCATTCATCTCGAAAGTGTTAAATTACTAGAAATAATTTAACACCATTTAGATCAAGTATCTACAACCGTGGCTCAAACCCTTGCAATTAAGGGTAGACCAAAAAGTGTAGGAGGGTAGTGACGACCTCCACGGTACCTTAAGGTACTAATCTTGTTTCCACACAAAAACGTTTTTGGTGACCACAGTGGGAGGATTAATACAAATTGATCCTTCTAATATAATTAATCTCATATTAGCAAGGGAAATGTACTCAACTAGATCTAAATCTAGAATGAGAGAAGCGGATGAGCAAAATAAAGGACAGAATGTCCAAGATGAAGGTGCGTCCTTACGCAAAGTGTCTAGCAACGATTCATTGGAGACTACACGTGAAAGGAACTTAGAAAGTCCCTGATCTAGGTTGTTGGACCATATGAGTTCACATATGTTAAGTGTTTTGATAATGCCTAAGTCTATGTCTACATGTTATATTCTTGTGCTCGTAATCGTTTGTTTAGTCTGTAACTAGAATAAACAAAGGCTACACTACAAGCTACGATTTGTGAAGATCAAATGACCGTCGACATACAAGTAATGAAGATCATATAGATTCGATGGAAGATTACAAATGATATAACAAGCTTGAATTATATCATTGAAGTATACTTAAAGCGTCACGTGAAGACCGTAACAAGTTTCAAGTGATGATCATTCAAGCAA
>JAGPOY010007270.1:0-12417 GCA_018983105.1 Silene uniflora | reverse complement strand
TCTACTGTAAATGTTGGAACTTTTACTGTAGAGCATCCAACGCTGTTCCTTATCAATTAATTGTGCTTTACAATTCTTTTTCCCTGTACAATGGTTTACTAAGTTTTTCCTATCGATAAATTGATAAAGAACATTGACAATACATGTTTAAGTGGTCCTCTGGAAAAGACCGTTTCTAAATGATCTTTGTACAAATGAAGGATGGGAAACAAAATCAGATTAGGAACTTTAGGCAGTTTAAACATTTCCGACAGTCGCAAACTCAGCTGAGAGCCCAGTATATATTTTACACCTGATATTTGTAGTTACACCACTACTCAATTACTTGCATCCTAGGCTGACATGCACTTGAGAAAAATCTCAGCATCATCTTGTGACTCTCGCTCAGATATGTTCAATGGCGGAACCAGTCTTACAACCTTTCCTTTACCAGCCGTTTATGTAAGTAAACCAGAATAGCAGCATGCATCTAACAAGGGACCCGCTTAGCTTGTACGTCGAGCTCTCTATACCAATTACCAACAACACCCTTACCTCGGACTTCTTTCACATGTTTATTTCCTCCATGTTTTTTTTAATTAGTTGATCTTTGTCATACTGGGCTTTCTTCGACAAACTGGACAAAAAGTCCGGATTTGCCATTGTGTCAATAACGGTAATGGCAGAGGGTTTATTGCGGCTAAAACTCTAGCACGACTTCAATTATCTCCGGCTAGAGTTTTTGCAAGGGTCATTATATCGGAGAGTATTTTAAATTGTCCAATTTATATCATGTTCAGGCACTAATTTGATTCTCAACATAAATCCCAAAAATGAATAAATGATACGACTGCGACTTTCCTTATTGGTGCAGTAGAGGAATTCATGGTTAGCCAAAATTCATCGACGACAGAAATTAGCTTGTAAATGCAAAATAAGTGCTAGAGAGAAACAAGGGGACAAGAAAGATGAAGGAACTCATAGATTTATCATTTACGTATCATTTTTGCACCAAAAAAAAAAAAAAAATCATTTACGTATCATTTAAGGAATAGATTAGACCGGGTATACTTGTCACCGAGACTGTGTTCGAATCAGGTCAGTTTAAATTGTCCATATTGTAAAAAATTGGGCCATGTCGGATTGGATCGGGTTATTTTGAGTCTATTATTATTAAATTACTAGAATTCACGCCCGGCCGTTGGCCTGATAATATCAAGAAATAGTTTCTGAATATTTATCTTAATCGAAATATTGTGTATGTAGTTGCGCAACTATAATTCTCTCACGTTCTTAATTGTCAATTTGGGATAAACATTCTTTCTTTTTCTTCCATTATGTATGGATAGATATAATGTCAGGGGTTGTTCGGGTTATGTCTTATTTTGATAATAAATAATCTGTATTTTTCATGACGTTTGTGCAACACACGTATAAAGATTAAAATCCGAGTAACAAATATAATTTCGTAATCGTGAAGAATAATAATAATTAACTTATGTAACAACCCACTTATGTGCTAAATATAACCACTAATGAAGAAAAAAAAGCCAATTTTTGGTAAGATCACTCGCGTAAGTTTTCACCATCAAATAGTTAGAGGCTTATAGCATAAAGAAATAGACTAAACTCAAATATCTCCATGCTTTGTTAAATCAGGAAGAAGTTGTATACAAAGAAATCTCTGTATTATGACAATCTATATAAGCACTTAAGCAGTATTATTTTCAATAATAACACCTTGGTATTATATGTATTCTATATTTTTGATTGATTTGTGGGATATATAAAATACTCAAGTTACTCGGCAGGAAAATTGTCTGTTGGTCATATTTTCTTTAATATATATATTTAGCTTTTTTAGTCAGTCTCGTATCTAGCATTAGCTCATCCATTCATGTTAGTTTAACGATTTGTAAATTTAGACAAATCGATTACTCTAAATTTTCTATAATCCACAAATGTGATTATCCCTTTAAACTTTGTTATGTCGAGTGACAAATCGATTTCGTAAATATGTTGTTTCAATAACCGATAATCAGTTAATTAAAAATTAAAATGTGATTATCCCTTTAAACTTGGTGGAAAATATATGTAAGCGTAGTTAGTGTTCTACTGTTCTAGTCCACAACACTCAAATTAAATTCAGCCGTCTTGTAAAGCGTTTTATACACCAATTAGAGCAATTATAAAAGAAAACACAAATATTGCATCTCATACTATATTTAATTAGTATATTTAATTTCTATTTATTATAGTGGAAATTAAGAGGTGTTTACCTCATACTAAAATACGCATTGTTAATTCACAATTAATATATCTTTTTATTTTATTTCTTTTATATCTTTTATTTATACACATAATTTATTCAATAAAAACAACAGCCAATGAAATCGCTTCAAAACAATAGCCAATCAAAACGCTCGAAAACATCCTCTTTTAAGTATATAGATAGATTTTAGGTACAATAGACCGTGTATTAAACTTTTGAGTCAGGAAGTCGAGTCAATTTGAGTTTCGGATCAAATTCGACCTCAGTTCGCATGTTGGGTCGGGTTAAATCTTGCGAGGTCATTTCTCACTTTTAATGTGATGGTCTCATTTCAAGTTATATGCATGCACTCTCTAATTAAACTAATTATTTACGTTTTTAGATTTTGTAGGGAGTATTTTAATATATTTAAAAATTATGCAGTGTCACGGAAATTTGACCGCCTTGACAAGGTTGATTAACTATAGAGGAGGCAGACATATTCCCATTGATTGAATATTGAATAAAGGGAGAAATTGTAGTTACAGAAGCATGTACAAGTGGCATTATCCATGAGTCATCCAAAGCATTTWGGATTAAAACATGGGTTTGGTGGTAGACTATACAAATCTTAAAAGACGACAATGTCTAACAGCCAGCCAATAGTAATGACTGAGTGGATAAAAATGAAGGAGATGATGATGATGATGATGATGATGATGATGATGTATCCCCTTTCCCCGAGGCAATAGACGATAAGAATACATGTTAGTCTCAAATGTATGTATCTATGTAACAAACAAGATGAAATGAAAGAATGAATAAAAAAGAAGGAAACCTAGAATTAGAATTAGAGATCCAAATGGAGCTCCTCTTTCTGGAAGTAATTGAGAAGATGAGGAGTAAGACGAATGACCAAAACCCAGGCGCCGAAGAATGTTGCGTGAGAACGAAGCTGCTTCATGGCTTCTTCCTTGCCTGGTTTTCGAGGAAGCATTCCACCAAACATCTTCAACTGATTGATTTCTCTTTTCCGATAACACACACAGATCCACAATCAATCAATCAAACTCTCTCTTTCTCTCTACAACTGATCTTGACTTGTCTTGTGCAGTGAGACCGGATACTCACTTGACTACTTTAAAAAAATCAGATTCAAATATCTAGATATATCATTAGGGTTGGGCGAGGACCGTCGTAAACGCCCACCGGAAAAGGTCTCCGGAATAGGGTTAACGATATTGAAGGAGGGCGACGACAATCGGATATGTGAGTAGGGTAAAGGTGTCCGGAGAAGATGGCCGGAAAAGGTGATAAAGTTGGGAGTCAGTGTAATTAAAAAGTTGTGTGGGCAAAGAAGAGTAATATGGACAGTATATGGAGAGCAGTTGTGTATGGAGAGATAGTAAAAGGTCTGACCAGGCAGAACACAAAAGACAAGGCCCAATCAGCCAGCCCAAGCCGCGCTACAAGACAAAGAAGCTGGACTGTTCATTTGGGGAGTTGGACTGTTCATTCAAAATCAAAACCAAAATTCTCCCCTTACTCACTTTTATATAAGGGGGGGATTCGCGTTGAAATTTCTTACTCTTTGTTTTTCGTCATTTCTCACTTTTATGTAAGGCTAATACCATTTATTCATATCATTATCATGTCAGTGATATGCGACAAACAGGAAATCTTGGCAAGCACATCAATTCAACAATTAAATCATCTCATAGTTTATAATTGTATGTGTCTGACTTTCTTTAATTATCCTCTATTATTTGATACTAGTTTCTATTACAATTCATGTGTTTTTGATGGGCAACTGAACAAGTCCTAAATTCGATCACATTGAGCTATGATGGCAAAATGCTCTCGTAAAAATAAATAAATAATTAATCAATAAATATATTGACATATATACTATATCGTCAAAGTATATATTTGTGTTATGTATCTGTCACAATGTATTAAAATTTTGCCACGGATTACTGGTATTTTGTCCAGTATATTGTTATATTTATTAGTATGTTGCCACGAATATTGTTATTGTTGTTGTTGTTGTTGTCGTGGATTTTTTGTATTCTATTTTAACACTCCCTGTGTCTCAGCCACTTTTTACCTGTTATTGTTCTTTCATTAAAAATAATTGAGTTATGTAATTAATTCAATCTATAAAAAGGTTTTCAAAATAGAAATTTCTATATTTTAATTGAGTTATGTAATTATTTCTCGGAGAAGGGAAATTTTTGTATGATATATGTTTGGATTTCTTTCGCGAATGGATCGCCATAATTGGGATTTTATAGCGTCATACAAATAGAAATTTTCTACTGACTGCAAAACCTTTACTTGGGTCGTTCTTGACACCTTTCTCCTCGATTCCTCTCTCACTTCTGTGTACTCTTAACCTTCTATCCGTTCATTCTTTCCCATTACCAAAAATATCTTGACAACTGTATGTGCTAAACCCCTACCTAAACTGGTCAACGTCCCCGATGGTAGTGATGTTGAATGCGAAGTGTATGTGCTTTCACCTGACGAGTTAAAGAGGATTGAAATCAAGGGCAAGAAAGAATTCAAAGATCTTCACTCGAGCTGTGTTTCTTGGAGTTTTTTCGGTCCATTAATCTTAATGTGCAAGATATTTTTTTTATTGTATGATTCTTGACTCTAGTTTCCGGCTAGCTAAATAAGCCCAATTGTTGATTCAAACCGTTTTATTTTCATTATGCTTATTTGTTCACTCACATTATTAAAACCAGACCTAAGCACACTCCCAATATCATTCAGTTATTTTTGAATAGTATTATTAAGTACTTATAATTTCTAAATAGGAAGCTTTGCCCATCCCAGTTCCAATTTTAATCTTAATCTGCATGACTCCCTGTTCTGGAAAGATTCTAGCAGGAGTAAGAAGTATAAGATTTTGCATAGGGACCACAGTCATAGGATCAGGGGAGGGGTGGCCTAGCCTGGCCTGCATTGACTGCAAACTTGGCAGCACAATAGGCTGAATTGGACGCCACGCCTGCCTAATAGTAGGGTTGTTATTCTCTCTTGGAACCCCTTGCTCATGACTTATACCCTTGCATTTACCCCATACAACTGAAACGTTTTCATATAACACATCAATGACTTCATAACCTCCGATTTCATTCTCGAGATGAATGCAATCTAGAAATTTAGCCTCTGCCATGATACGTGCAAGACCCAACATAGTTAGTTTTGCATAATGCCTAAATGGTATCGTTTGATTTTTGAATTGTTTATGTTCCAGTTTTACCCAATTGTGATGCAATTTTAATTTATTTGGTTATAGAAGTTGTGGATTATAACTGTTTTATATTGTTTCAGCTATTGTAGGTGCTTTTTGGTGAGAGCATGACTTGGACTTCGGGAGCAAGCCCGCAAGTAGAGATATATCCTCGTATGTAAGAAGTAAAAGAGACGTACTCTATATAGCTGGTCATTGAACAAATTGCCCCTATTATTGTTCACAAATTTCTCAATCATAGACATGCATGAAGTTTTTTAGAAACTATTTAATGCGTTTGGTGTCTCTCTCACCTTACAAAAATGACAATGAGTGACATCTTTATCACTTGAACGATAAAAAAAAAAATCACACAAACAAGTTGGAATGCTAAATGACGGGTAAAAATACATACCGCTTGTCAGAGTCGATAATTTTAGGATTTGATGGGTGAGGGTGCATAGAATTTTTTAAATTGAAAAATCGAGTTGTAGATAAAAGTTTCTTATTTGATTGAGCAAAATGTAGGGTAAAGGAATATTAGATAAGAATTGTTCGCAATAAGGATTTTACTCATGACCTTTTACTCCATATTTTATATATAAAGCATTTTTTATTTATATGAAAAACTTTGCGGGTATTTGTAGAGAAATGAGGGCAAAAAGGTGTTTAACTTTGCTTGGTTCTTTCAAGATTTATAGGTACCAAGTGCATTTTATTTAATGTCTGATCATAATATTTAATTTCGATTTGATATTATTGCGATTTGATCCTTTGGTCTGATTTATTAGAAAATTTTGTACATGGGTTTTTCTTGGTTAGTATCATAAATAATCGCAAATTATTGTTTAAGACGACAATATCTATCATAAGAGAGACTTACTCTTCATTCATAGGATACGATTAAGGCTCGATTAAGAGCTTTGCAAAGCATCAATCTTTTGCCATGTTTCATATAACGTCTTTTGTTGTTGAAGCTATTAGGTTTACGGATATTGGTAATTGCAGTGTTCTCAATGTACCATATAGTTGATTAGGTTGCCTCAGATTTAGACACATAAAATTTATTCGTCCTTACATATATTCAGAAATAGCTTTTCAGCAGTCATCGAAAGCAAAGTGTCCGTAATGAGGTTTAAAGGCGGTGTTTCAAGGGTAATGGAGGTAGGATTGTTATCAGATTTTTCACGGGGCCAAGAAGAAGATAGACAAATGAAATTTGTATCAATGACCCCAAGCAAAGGCACCATAATCAGTATTTACAAACTGAAGCAAACATCCTAATAGAAGATAAGAGATGCTCATTGTTAAGTTGTACAAGCAATATGAGTCGAATATAACGCCTCTGTCTTGTGTGATCCATTGTTCTATATCAGTATGTTACTTGACAATTGACCAATTAAAGAGTACAAATGTTTAAATTTGGATAATAGCAAAGTTATTGATTGTTAGACATATCAAATATAGAAAGTTAGTTATTTGTATATGTCAAGTTAGTTAGGAAAAATAGATTATGGAAGTTTGTTACAAAGTCAGAAATTAGGAAATAGTTAGTTAGGTTGATCTTGTATAAATACCTAATTCTTGTAATATAATTTTTACAATCATATAATATACAATACAATATTCAATATCAAATTCTCCCGTACATAGTATCTTACAAACATCATAACAATGTCGAGGTTACATGATTTAACATGGTATCAGTAAGGTTTCGGTTAAATTTTGGGTAGAATTCTTTGCAGCTTCATCTTGATCTGGGTTTCTTCGTCATTTTTCCGGGTATCTTCATCTTCTTCGCAAAAGAATCTGGGTTTTCTATAGGATTTCTGGGTTTACTTTCTGCAAATTCGAGGATTCTCCAATTGGTTTGTTTCTTATTTCTCATTTTCTTTACGCTTCCGCAACATCAATTCTTTTCTTGATTCGTATCATCATATTGTTCATATCATCTTCATCATCAATTTTGTTCATTTAATCAATATCAAAAATGCCTGAAACAAATACAAATTCTTCATATGAATATTTTGAAGATCCTTTGTTCTTATCTCAAAATGATCACCCCACTGCTACCCTCGTTACCAATCCTTTCTCTGGGCATGATTTCTTGGGTTGGCGAAGGGATGCATTCATGGCTTTAACATCAAAAAATAAAGAATCTTTCATTGATGGTACATCTGTTAGACCTGTTGCCACAGACAAGAAACATAAACAATGGGTTAGGTGTGATTTTATGGTGAGGCAGTGGATTCTAAATTCTCTTTCACCACCAATAAAGGAAAGTCTGAAATATGTCAATTCTGCACATGAATTATGGTCAGAATTGTTAGAAGATATGGCCAGGCTAGTGCTCTAGAGGTGTATCAGCTAAAGAAAGAATTGGAGGGTGTTTCTAAGACTAACTCATCTTTAGTTGATTATTATGGCAAAATGAAGAATTTATGGGAGACTCTAGATGGTTTGGATACATTACTCTTATGTACTTGTGGCAAGATCAGTTAATATAGTTGTTCTTTGCTGAAAAAGATCATTGAAAGAGAAAACACAGCAAAACTGATTCAGTTTCTCATGGGTTTAAATCGTGGATATGACACAATAAGGTCTCAAATTCTTTCAATGGATCCCTTACCTTCAATCAACAAAGCATTAGGACTGTTACAGAAGATAGAAAGGCAAAAGCATATTACAGATGCTGTTAATTCTCTTACAGAAGCATCTGCATATGCCAGTTACAAATACCCTGACAATAGGAAGGCAAAGTCTGATGATAATCCTGGTGTCAAGTTTTGTGATCACTGTGAGAAGAAAGGTCATACTCGTGACACTTGCTTTGGTCTGCATAGGTGTCCTCACTGTAATAAATTTGGGCACAACCTTGATAATTATTTCATTATTAAGGGATATCCATCTGACAGAAATAACAAGGGCAAAGGTCCTGCTGTTTCTGGATCTACTTCTAAGCCTAATCTTGGTTCTAAGTCTATAACTTCTGGTGCTGCAAAGAGGACAGCCAATGTTGCTGAAACTACTTTTGACTCACCACTTGATGATAAAGTCTTGGCTTCTGCTGGTTGTTCTACTAGCACAAAAGAACCAGAGTGCATTCCTGATGTTTCTTCTGATGTCCTTAGTGGCATTATTTCTTCTGTGGTTGATCAAGTCATTCAGAGAATTTCTGATCAACAAACAGGGTTATCATCATCTCAGTTTTCAGGTATATCTTCTTTCTCATCTGTTTCTGCTGTTCATAAATCCTTAAATGTTAATGACTGGATTGTGGACACTGGTGCTTCAGACCATATGACATATAGATTAGACCTGTTAACTGAAGTAGTTGATCTTAAATTTCCTGTCAAAGTTGGTTTACCTGATGGTTCTATTAAGTTGGTGCATAAGACTGGTACTGTCACATTAACTGCTGATATAAAATTGTTTAATGTCTTTTATATACCAGATTTTAAACAGAATTTAATGTCTGTTAGCAAGCTCATTGACAATAATTCTGTATCTGTTGTTTTTAACTCACATGAATGTCTATTTTAGGACCCTTCAAATAGAAATGTGGTTGCTAAAGGCAGAAGAATTTCACATCTCTATAGATTTTCTGTTTCAAATCATAGCATTGCTTCTTATGTTCAACAAGCTGTTAATTCTAAGTTTCAGTCTGTATTTACACCATCTGTCTGCTCCACTGTGAAAAGTGATTCTTTGCATTTGTTACATCATAGATTAGGGCATATGTCTGTATCCAAATTGAAATATGTTCCTGGTGTGAAAGAATTAATAAAATCAGACTTTTCTTGTGATACATGCATTCTTGCTAAGCACCATAGATTACCATTTCCTGTTTGCCTTAAAAGAGCTACTTCCTTCTTTGATCTCATACATATTGATGTTTGGGGTCCCTATAAGACACCATCTATTTCTGGAGCCAAATATTTTTTAACTATCTTAGATGATTACTCCGGAAATACTTGGACAATCTTATTTCAGAACAAGGACCAAGTACCTGGTTTGCTCAAAGATTTCTTTACCTATATTTCCAATCAGTTTTCTAAAATTGTCAAACTTGTTAGGTTAGATAATGGTACAGAATTCCTCCAACAATATTGTTCTCCATTATTTAAAACTCAAGGAATCATTCATCAGACCAGTATTGTTGGCACCCCCCAACAAAATGGGAGGGTGGAAAGGAAACATAGGCACCTCCTTGAAACTGCTAGGGCACTTAAAATCCAAGCAAATTTGCCCATCAAGTTATGGGGAGATTGTCTTTTGACAGCCACCTATTTATTTGATTAACTTGCTTAATGCCTTCTTCTATTATTGGAAATAAAACTCCTTTTGAGCTTCCTTTTGGTCAAGTACCCTCACATGATCATCTTAAAGTTTTTGGATGTGTCTGTTTTTCTACCATGCCACCAACCTTTTCTGATAAATTTGGAAATAGAGCAAGAAAATGCATTTTTATTGGATATCCTCATAATCAGAAAGGGTATATGTTGTATGATGTAGAATTACACAAAGTTTTTGTTAGTAGAGATGTTATATTCAGAGAACAAGAGTTCTATTTCACAACAAAACAGTCAGAAGACTTGAACATTACTGCCACAAGTTTGGTAAATCCTGCTTCAACTTCTTTTATATTAAATAAAGATGCTACCACTCAAGTCAGCACATCTGGTGCTACTGGAGAGGATCCAATTCAATACACACCAGCATCTGGTGGTACTTCAGATACTTCTATTGAAGATTCTATTCTAGTCCCAAATAATACAAACAGTCAAGTACTAGAAGTTCCTATTAGAAAATCAACCAGACCTAAACAGTTGAGTACTTGGCTGAGTGATTATCATTGCACACAAAAACTTCCAGTTCAGCAAGACAGATCAGCCAATTCTGTTGCTCAGCATACTGCAGTCCTTACACAAATGCATGAGTTTGCCCCATATTATGTGTCCTCACTGGCTAATGTGTTAAAGGAACATGAGCCATATAGATATGCAGAGGCCAAAGTGGATGAAAGATGGGTCAAGGCTATGCAAAATGAAATACAGGCTTTGGAACAAAACCAGACTTGGGAATTGGTAAGACTGCCTGAAGGAAAGAAACCAATTGGTTCCAAGTGGGTATACAAAATAAAATATAAACCAGATGGGTCTGTTGAAAGGTTCAAAGCAAGATTGGTTGCTAAGGGCTTCAATCAAGTTAAAGACAAGGACTATAAACACACTTTCTCCCCTGTAGCCAAGTTAACTACATTAAGGACATTGTTGGCAGTTGCTGCTATCAGGGATTAGCCTCTCTTTCAATTGGATATAAACAATGCATTTCTACATGGATTTCTTGATGAAAAGGTTTACATGAGAGTTCCAGAGGGATATGATGTGTGGGGAATATCCGTATATTCACCCTTTAAATTTTAGGATTATAACGAAAATTTAATATGTGAAATTGCGCGTCATAAACGAAATACATGAAATCGAAAAACTACATTAAGAAACAACCTTTGGTCCTCGCAAAAATGGCCTGAGAATAGATATCAAGGTAGATATCCTCCTAATCGTTGCACCCAAGATAGTACGAGACTATGCCCCTTGTGCTAGAATGTGTTCTCTGATTGCCTTGTAATATTGAGAGAACTTTTGTGAGTTTTTCGATGTGAGATCTGAGTTGAGAGAATTAGGTTTCTCCAAACCCTAGTTTGTTTTCAAATGAAATTGTCTAGGTCAAAGAGAAGGAGAGCTCCTTCTCTTTTGTTTGTTTCGGCCGGATCACATGAGGGGAGAGTGGGCTTTCCACTCTCTCCTTATTCTAATGAATAGCTCGGCCCGAAATGCTAAAATGTATACTAACGGGTTTTTATTATAAATCGTCAAATACGATATCAGATATTAATATGTCTACTCACAACATTTTGCAGTCGATATATTAATAATGGTCTGCCAACAATAAAATGACAGTATTGTATAATAAGCTTAATTAATATAACCGTTTATATTAATTTATGAATTAACAGTTTAATCCGTCTAAGCTCTCATTACATACATTAATTAAATATAACCGTTTATATTTAATTTACGAATTAACAGTTTAATCCGTCTTAGCCAATCTTATTTAATCTGTATTAAATAATTATCTCATCATCTTATTGACTAACCTTTTAGTCAATTACTCCGACTAACCGTTTAGTCGTATTAGGCATCAACATGACTGTATTTTCATATAGTCACATCTCTCAAACGTATCCTATAGGTGTGACTTTTAGGGACCAGTTGATCACCGCCATCTGTATGACAATAACGTTAAACTTATCTAGCAAGCCAACCGTTATTGATAAACGTGGATCAACTGATAATAATACAAAGTATACCCTGTGAACCTTTTAGAGATTTATTATGTTATCGCACTAACTATGGAGGACACCGGCTCCAACAATCTCCCACTTGTCCGTACAAGTGTACGTGCGATAACCGATTCTCATATCCATTTAAATTTCTCCCACTCAATGTAAAACAATTTGCAAATCCGTATTCACAAAGGTCGTATTCTACAAGCGATCTGTATCAAGAGTGGTGTAGATACCCGTATCCGTCGATATTGGAATTTACAGAAATCCCAACCAACACCCGATGATGAAAAGGACCATGTTTATTACCGACACCGCTCATTTAGTGGATTTCGTTTTGCGATGCAAAATGGGTATTTAATTGACGGTTTTATAATTTAAATGAAATTTAAATTATTTTAATTTGAATTTTAGCTTTAAAAGTTTAAAGTTTTTATTTGAATTAATTTTATGTATTTGATTTGAAAAATCAAAATGTGTGACGTTTTATTTATCGCTTTTATTTTAAATTCAAAAGTTTGAGTTTTTAAAGCGGTTTTTAACCCGTCTTGTGAAGCGATTTTTGAGCTCGTTTCTAGCGCGATTTGAGCCCGATTT
>JAGPOY010007269.1:0-10915 GCA_018983105.1 Silene uniflora | reverse complement strand
GTAATAATTGGAAGACGGGCAAGTCATTCTGATGCTTCAAAGTGCCTGACGTGCTCGTGCTTTTAGCACACATAAAAACTTTACTTCCAAATTATTTTGTCCATCTGGTAGCTGTGGATTCCATAATGATTAATTGATTACTACTACTGATTTGCTTGAACTTTGTCAATCTCTATGGTTTTTGTACACTTCCAACGGTCTTCGCAATTTTGCAGCTCGAAAGGCGGGTAAATGCTTTCACTAGAAGTGATCAACAGACCGAACGATGATCAATTACTAACAGTGATGATGGATGCACTCCTTATTCAATTTGTTATTGTCTCTGAAGTGATTACTAGTGCTCCCCTGTAAAGATGTCAGTGATGAAGATAGTTGCATCACATCGGACTAGTTTTTCTCATCGAAGAGGTCTCCAATTCATGGCAATCAAACTTGCAGGCTGCGACTCAATATGGTTGATCCTATTTTTGATGTATAATATATTTATATGTATCAATGCATTGGAAATTTTGGAATAAATTATTTTAAATTAATAAAAGTATTTTTATATTTTTATTATCTTTTGCAAGAGTGGCTCACTTGCGCATTTTTTGACATCAAAACTTTGGGTTGATGTTCTCTGGTTACGATGGTCATCCGAACCCCATGATAACACTTCAAATAGTCCTATGTCCGAGTTCTTGTGAGTTCGTAAAAGTTGTGTAGATTAATAAGCTTTGAACTCTCGAACCGACAACAAAGTTTTCTTTAGAAAACAAATGAAGGTTGATGGTCATCGACTTGTCTAATCTTCATCCTTCCCGTGTAATACAACCCACCTATCTTCCGCACATCATCTTCGCAACCCTTTTATCGGAAATTAGATCTTCATTTTTTCGATGAAGTGATAACTAAACATTGCTTTCGCGAAGCCAATAAAGTTGCGGATTTTATGGCTTCTATCGGACATTCATGTCCAACTCTTTCGAGGTGGTTTGAAAGCGAGTGGAAAAAAAAATCGGAAATGGACCCTCTCCATTCCTTTCTCTCCATTTTCTCTAGAACCGTTAGATGGAGAGAATATGGGCTCCCTTTTATCCTACTCTGGTCCATATCTCTTTGTTTTTTTTTTTTTTGTCAGAACATATCTCTTTGTTAAGCAAACCTTCGTACTAAATTAAGAACTCTTTTTATTTGAACTCGTTAAAATCTCTTAGATTAGTAATACTTCATACATTCATACTAGAACAATTAGTTAATTAAGTCTTAAGGGGATGGAATTGGACAATTTTATAGTAGTGCTTCTTTTCTTTTTGCGTAAAGAGATTCATAAGGTTAAATATATTCCTGACATATTTTAAATCGAACTTAAGTCATAAGTATCATCTCTTATGACTTTATCAACTAAATTAGCTAACATTTTCATTGAAACTTGTTGAGTCCTCCGCAGCGGGTTTATAGAAATCGGTGAATGAGACCGGCACATTCTACCGATGTGGGACAATGCTCCTCGCACACATATGAAAAGATACGTCAACAAAACCTATTTTATGGATCTTATAAACGCAATTATTACTTCTATAAACTTAATGACATCGCAGATAACCTGCATTTGGCATGGTCAAATTTCATCAAACCCCACTCTACCTCGCTTGTCCTAAACCAAATGGATCAATCAAACATTTTACTCCAACATAACCCACTCGTTAAAAACGAACCACAACCCAACCTGAACCTAATCCGATTGGCAATTAAACATTAACCCTAGTCACTCAACAAAACCCGAACTTGTATAATATTTTAATTTTAATGTGAGAGGGATCCCAAAAATGAAAAAAGAAACTCCTCACCTCAACGATCATCATCCGAAAAATTCAAACCAAAAGCAAAAGAGGAGAGAGAAAACAACAAAAAAACAAACAAGAAAAAGACGCCATTGTTGCGAAAAGAGAAAGCTTGAAGAAGGTAGGTAGTGGTGGAGTGATACTATAGATAACAAACACCATGGATAGAGAGAAAGAGAGAGAAATAGAGCTAGAAAGTGCTATGTATACTAACTGTTTGTTACTTGGTTTGGATCCGTCAATTATCGGTATTCAACCCGGTTCTAATTCTACTCCTCGGGTCGGACTTTTCCGTCATTCTAACCCGAAACTCGGTGAACAACTTCTGTACTTTCTTCTTTCTTCTCTCCGTGGTCCCCTTCAATCTTCAAAGGTTTGAATTTTGTTGATTAATTTGATTGTTTTTGATGTTTTTTTGGTAATGTGGTATGAGATTGTTGATTGTTGAATTGAATTGTGTTGATCTGGTAGGATTTCGACAAGGTTTGGCCGATTTTTGACTCGGCTCAGTCTCGTGATTTTCGCAAGGTAATTGTTTGATTAATTGGATTGAATTGGATTGTTATTGTTTTCGTGTCGGAAAATTTGGAATTTAGGTAATTTGGAATTGGTTGGAGTGATAATGTTGAGAATGTAGGCAGTGGCGGATCTTGAAATAAAAACTAAGGGGGGCAAAGATGTGAACAGTTAATCTCGTGTGTGAATACTTAAACTCAACCACCGAGTTGCGAGGGGCGAAGGGGGGAGTGATAATTTATTCACTGAAATGTATAAACTTAAATGAACAAGAGGGTTGGCTCCCTCTCGACATAACTAAGGTCCTCTACTACTGAATGTAGGTGGTGCAAGGGATAATTGGTGAGCTGGAGTCGCAAGGTGCGCTACCAAGGAGTAATTCAAGGGTTTCTTCTCTTGCTACTTGCTGTGGACCTAGGTTTGTTGTTGCCATTAGTAGTTGTTTTTTTTATATGTTTTTGAGTGAATGCTGATTTTGTTTATAAGATCTGTGTTTGTGTGCTGGGGTTGGTAATGTGTGAAAATGCGGAGACCTTTGATTAGATGAATTGAGGGAGGGGTACATTATGAGGGAATGTAATGAGGTAGATTTATTGTGATTCTAGAACTTCACGGACTGAATAGTTCTGGGTTTCATTGAGGGGAATGAATACCTTACTTCGTCGTAAGATCAAAGTTATCTCTAGGCATATTGTGTTGAGGGCAAGGAGCTTTGTCACGCGGGTAGTAAGGGGAAATTGGAGACTCATTTCTGCCAGATTTTTCTCTTTTGAGGGATAGTAGTAAACCGCTAAACTTAGGGACTTTTACCTTGCGGGTTTGAAAGGAAGATGGGAAATTGTATTTCTCATCCTCTTTTTTGGAATATAGTAGTAATTAGTAAACCACTAGAGTACTAGACAGAAGTGATCTCGCTGCTCTGATCCATGATTCACTTGATAGCACAAAACTTGGGAACGTAGAGAGGCATAGTGATCAACTTGAGCCTAGAACAATAGGGTTGGGCTTGGTTCATCTACTAGAAATCTCTAGAGACCATCTTTCACTTAGATATTGGACACGGAATTGTTTTTGGAATATTATCATCTGCATCGATCAACTACAACTATTTTTAAGAGATCCTTTACAACAGACATAGGGTCTCTGGCTCTCAGCTATGAGGCTTGAAAATTGGAGGAACCCACCAGCCCCCCAAAAAATAAAGGTAATTGAGACTGATACGAGCTTCATAGAGATTGAACTCATTGAAGAAAATATAGCGTTTATGACAGTGTTGAGGGAAATAATCTAGGTGGATGATGGAGTTTGACTTTTAATTTTTTCTCTTTTTTTTGGTTTATTTTCCAACCTTTTTTTCACTTTAATCTCTTTTATGATCAATCCCACTTTTCATATTTGTCAGAAAGTTGATCTGGTGTATATTTGGTGTTATTTTCCTATTGCTACCTCGCCCATCAAAACCTACTGCGCTTGGCAGTGGATCATCTATTTAAAAAATATAAGAGGATTAATTCTTTTGTGCGATTGCAGATTTGTTGAATTATTATGGCAACTTTCTCTTCATGCTTTGCGTGAAGTGCACCGGCGGACATTTCCTGCTGATATCGCTTCCAACCCATTGCCTGGTTCCTTGACTGATGTGGCATTTTCACACGCAGCTGCATTACTTCCTGTTACAAAGGTATGGGTGTCTACGTCTTGTAAAGCAGAAAAACTTGACTTCTGTGCCTAGAATGTTGAGAGTTATTGAGTGGCAGCTATGACGCCTCTTTTTAACAGTCCAGGATAGCTCTTGAACGGAGGCGATTTCTAACGAATGCGGAAACTGCTGTACAAACCCAGACAATGTGGTCAAGTCTTGCACATGAAATGACAGCAGAATATCGCGGGCTTTGTGCAGAAGAGGTACGCGCTCAAGCTTAGAGCCTTTATCGTATGATGGCTATCTATTATAGCACTTTGTTTCATCTCATTAGGATATTATTCTTAATTTATTATCCTTTAATTTTCTGGTTTAGGCATATTTGCAGCAGGAGCTTGAAAAGCTTCAGGACATGAGAAATAAAGCGAAGATGGAAGCCGAAATGTGGGATGAAAGATCAGCAGGGTCGAGTCAAAGTTCTCATTTGGCTTCGAAGGCTACTCGACTGTGGGAGTCTCTATTATCTCGTAAAAGTAAGTTGAAAATCAGACATGAAGGCAATCCTTTAATGATATTTTGTTTTTGTTTTTTTAGTTTCAATGGACAACAAAACAGATTAGAATAGAAACAGAAATGGAAATGATGATAATGGATATGGACAAACGATTTCAGTTTTGTGTCTTCTAACTTGTTAAAGTCTACAGTTGCAGCTAAAATAATCTGGAGTAAAATGCACAAAAGCTAAGATAACATTAAAGTCATACTTTGGATAAGCTTATCTAAACTAGACTAAAACTTCAACTAATCCTAAATTAGAGAACTGAAAGCAATCCGACTTTCCTGAATTAAAGTGACCAGGGAGTCCTCAAATATGGGTCCCAATGAGTCCTAGGTGTTAAAAATTGGTTGCCGTGTCTTGATCATCCTTGATGCGTCACTCTGAGCATCTGGCAAGCGGACGTTCTAGTGTTCCATGTGCTTACGTCATTTATGTTCCTTTCCTAATGCAATTGAGATGTTAGGAGAATCTTATTTCAGTGTATTGCTGCTATTAGAGTTTTAGTGACTTAATATGATTTAGTGTCTTTGAAGGTGTTAATTTTCCTTTTGTGTGAATGAATTCTTTTGTTTTGTACTATTTCACTTCCTGGCTGTAAAATGAGTTTGGCAGCAGAAAAGCTAAACATATTTCTTTTCTACTGTGGTTAGGCCAGCATGAAGTCCTTGCTTCAGGGCCTATAGAGGATTTAATTGCCCATCGAGAGCACAGGTAAACACATATATTTTGCATTATTTTTGCCATGGTAGTGGATCCGCCGCTACCTGGCTACCCCACATTACATCCTGTTGTACTTTTAAAGGTTTGAAGGTCTCCACGACCACATTTTGAGGTGGTTTTGGCCCGTGCTAACCTAGATCAGGCCTTGATCAAGTTTGAAACCAATGCTTGAAGGCTGAAGCCCTGTCTATTCCTCATCCATTTTCTGTTCATTTGAAGCATCACACTTCTACCATTGCTCCTTTAGGTATCGCATTTCTGGTTCTGCTTTGCTTGCTGGTATGGATCAAAGCTCTCAGTTTCTGTTAGGTCAGCCTGGAGATCAAACTGCAGTTCATTTGGAGGAGAAAGAGCAAAACGATGGGCTAAGTGCATATATGACTAGTGAAAGGCCAAGGAGCAGTGTAGACTCTTCCCAATCACAATTAAGCGAGGAGACATTCAATCGTGTGGATGACAGAAGTGGAAGAAGTCATCCAACTGTTGATGTTGCCGAGATCCTTAGACGCTGGACACATGCCTTGCAACGAATTCACAAGCAATCACTTCAATTGGTATGCTTATTTAGTTGGGCTTTGGTAGTGCTCTTGCTACATTTAAGAAGTAACTTTAAGTTGTGGTAAAAACTCGAATTATTCTGTTTGCATATTGTGCAGGCAAAAGCCAATGATGGAGAGGGTCCAGATATATTGAGAAGTACACAAGAAGGTACGGGCAATGGTCATGCTGAATCTTTAGCTGCAACTCTTGCTGAACATCGGCAGCACTTAGCCAGCATACAGGTAATATATAGCTTTATATTTGCATGAACCTGTACTTTAAGTAGATAAATAAATCCTTTTTTTTTTTTGAGCCTTGTGATCAATAATTTCAACCATGCTTGTTTTGCAAATTCCTTTCACATGTGCTGCTGGTAGCCTGGCATACAAATTTCATAGTTCAATAAGCCTCTTTAAAGCTGGCTGTTTTCATATATGAAAAGGAAAAGGTGTGGGCAATTAAGATAGCTACAGCGTTCACCAAACAACACTAAGATTTAGGCAGTATGGAAGCTTTTGGGATCCAGATGTCATACGTTTGAGGATAGGATCTTAAGAGTGCACATATTTTATGGTTTTGTAAAAGAACAGTTAAGGGGTACAGAACTACTTCCTTTTTTTTATCAAAGAAAGATCTTTAGGTGCTTCCACTGAATCGGAATCATCAGATACAGATCAAAACTATATGGTTAGAAAAGATTAATGGGCGATTGGGAATGTTCCAACTATCTTTCTTATGACAAGCTGGGCAAGTCAAAAAAAATTGCTGCAAAGGGGGTTTTGTTTCGTCCACTTTAGTTCCGTTTTTTTTTTATAGTATTGTCAAGAAGAATAGAAATACTCCTTTCGGTTTAACAGTGAAGAACTTTTAAAATTGAGATTATAGACATAGAGGGGAAATGACAAGATTGAAAATTGTATAAAATGGAGGGGATCACTGAGCCATTTGCTCACTGCCTCATTTCATAGTGCAACCTTCCCCACTTGGTGATCATGGGCTAAACGTGGTGATTCTGTACAGGTCTTGATAAATCAGCTGAAGGAAGTTTCACCTGCTATACAAAAATCAATAACAGACCTCACTGATGAAGCAAACACTATTTCCTCTGGTCTTCCTCAGATCAACAAACGTTCTGGTCGGCCCGCTTTACCTATGCAACCGCAAAGCAGTGTGAAGGTACTGGTATTGGTTTAGTTTTATGTGACTTAAAGAAAAAGAATCCAGGATGCTGATATTTGTTTCTCACATTTATTCTTCAAGGGTAGTAGCAAAGACGAGGTTAGTGAAGTAACTTCGAAGATGAGCAATGTTCAGCTTGAAAAATCGGCTGCCAGCCCAGCTTTAAAGCTTCCTCATTTATTTAGCTTGACTCCAAATTCCGCTGGGAAAGGAGGAAATACCAACAAAAGTTATGCTTCTCCAGCTAACCATGCTGAAAAGTTGACAGAAAGAAAGTATGCTGATAGCGGTTTGATGAACAATGCAACGGATAACCCACTACACGGTTTGTAATTTGGAATGCAAAAATTATCTACTGTTACTTCATTTGTTGACCATTCAATTTGGCTAACCATACAGTACTCCTCCAATCCTGTCTGCAGTTGCGGATGCAGAGAGTTTGTATGTCCAGAATTTAAAGCGATCTGTCCGAGAAACAGCTTTGTCCATACAATCATGTAATTATGAATCTTCACGAGATAGCCACTCTGAAGATGGTTCCGAGCATTTCTTTGTTCCAGTTGCAGCTACAGGATTTACTTCTTTGGATTCAGAACAAAGAGGGACTTCGATTAGGAGCAAACGGTTGTTCACATCTGAAGGGGATTCGTCCTATGGCAGTTCTATTTCTGGCAGTCGTGTAAGCAAGCAGCTTGATGACATACCAGATGTCTTCAACGAATTTGATACGTTTAGTGAGTATGACCCAATCAATGGGTTCCTGTCCACTTCTGCTTCAAATTATGCAGCTTCCGAATCGCAAACATCTTTCTATGATCTTGACGAGGCTCCTGACCAGGTCTTCTCACCCCCTTTATTGATGGATTCATCATTGCTAGCGGATGCTTATGAAGATCTTCTTGGTATGTTTTCTTTGCTGAGAGAATTTAGATTTTGTTTTTCTGCTTGTTATGGTTGACACATTCTCGTAGTGGTTGCTAGTACTTTTTTGTGGTTGCTAGGTGCTGTACACCAGCTGATCATACTTCTATGACCTTCAGCACCACTTGTAAATGTAATGTAAGATCAAGTGATCAACGCACATGTTCTGAATGTCCAAGTAAATTTGTTGGTCCTATAATTAAGTTGACACTGATATTTGTTCCTAGCGAGGCTTAATATGTCTGAAGGTTTGAGTTCCTCATTGTTAGGAAATTTGGGTGCACATTGAGGACATTTGCCTGGGTAAATAGTCTTGGCGACGTTATCTATTTGTTTTTCTTCTTATTTTGAACCCTTTGTTTGGACTTTGGATACACATTGAGAAAAGAGGGGAGAAGAGTGGAGGGGGACTGTACAAATGCCGGTTTCCTCAAAATATTTCCTATGTTGGAAGGCTTGTAATTTGGCTTGTAGGAGGGATCCCTCCATCGCTCCATCCCAGGTTGCTTGACAACTAGGGGTTGAAGATAAAGTGAACTGCAGGGAATATATATATTCTTTTTAGAAGCTGATTGATATGTTGCGCTGCCATTTCCTTTGCTATGACCTCAGATGTTACGTATTTTGCTAGTGTGCTATTTCTGTAATGTGCGTATTTAGAAAAGTGCTAACATATTGAGATTCTGTAATGCAGCGCCGCTCTCAGAAACAGATGCTGCTTTGATGGAGCATTGAGCAAGAACCGTGTGTATTTCTATATGTTGAGTGTTCCTTCCGCGAGCTGTTATTCCCTTGGTTTTATGTGTGAACGACGCTTGGTTGAAGTGTACCTATTAATTTCTGCGGATTCATATTCATCTTTCACCAGCCGGAGTACAACAGCAGCATTCGAATCTGTACAGTGATGCAAAAATATGAACTTCAATTGAATACCTGACCTGAAGTAGTAAACCTCTTGAAGTGTGAATCAGTGATTAAGAGGACAAGTCATATACTCCCTCTGACCACCACTTCTTCCTTTTTGGCGTTCACCATAGTTAAACTTCCTACCTGAAATCTTGCTTCTTTGCATTTTCATCCACATCACGGACGTTCCTTATCTAGTGCTCGAGGAGACATGCACGTTATATTTGGCAATTGAAGCAGGATTGATACAAGATTTGCTGGAGAGAAAGTGAGCTTTAACTTTTTACTACGAGTAGCCCATGATCGAGAGGGAAGCTTCAGTTGTACCTTTTGTGGAATGTGAGCAAAAGCCATTCGAGTCAGAAAATTGTAAGCATTACAGCGTGGTGCTCTGGTTGCTAACTATTGTATTTGTACGTTGTATTCCATTTTGTACCACAATTAATTTGTTTTTTCTATTTTTACTTGGGATATATTGTAAATGTCACTTCTTGTGTGGGCATCTATTATCATTGGTTTACACGTTTTTTTTCTTCTTCTTAAAATCGCACCACTAATTTTGAATCGGGTCATGTTTCAGGCTATCTTAATATGCCTTGTGCAGTTTTGCTTCGAACTAATTTTAACTCAAACCGAGTTCTTGTTAAGTAAAAAAGCGCAAGTCAAACCTGATTGCTTGTTATAATACTCTCTCCATTTCGTTCAATTGTCGGCAAACAAATGAATGAAACGAAGGGAGTATCTCTCCCACTATCTCAACTCTTAAGCAAAAGTATGCAATATGCAGTGTTTATTTATTTACGTAGTTGCTCTTTCATGTACGAGTTTTACTCTATCATGTACTTTTTGCCATAATTCTTCCATACACTGCCCTTGTTCTAAAAAGCAAAGAAACAAATTCTCCCTTATACTCTTCCTCCTAAAACTAATCAAATCTTCAAAACAAAATACATAATCATAGATTGATTTAATTCTCATGTTAACTAGAATCTAACTTCAGTAATATTGCATCGATTTTTTTGTATCAAATTTAATAGAACAAAAGTAATTAGGGCTAGATGAAATTAGGGGTTATCAAAAGTAGGGTTCATGGGGTAAGGCTAAGGGCGGCGGAGTGGTGACGGAGGGGCCAATGGCCGGTGGGGGTCTGACTTAGATCGTGACCGGGTTTGGGTGGTTGGGATTTGGTCGGGTTGGGAAGGGGAGTACGGGTCTTAGTGGAGGAAAGGGATGGTGGGTCTGGGTTGAGGAGGGTCGGGTGGGTCTGGATGTGTGACGGAGTGGTTCGACGTCGGCGATTTTGGGTGGTGAGGAGGCTGGGCCTGAGGTAGGTGGGAGAGGGGAAATGTGGGGCAAATGGTAGGTATGGGCGTATGGCGGTGGCTGCATCAGGACAGGGCGGTTAGGTGGGTGAGGGGTGGACTGAGCAGGCGGTTGAGTGGTGGCGCAAGGGACAAGGCGGTGAGGGTGGTGCATGGTGGCTGACAGGCGGTGATGATTGGATGGTGAAAGTTAGAGGGAGAAAATTAAGGGAAAAACATTAAAATAAGAGGGTATAACAGTAATTTACGTCCATGAAAGAGTAAATTCCGTCCATGAATGAGCACCACCCTATTTATACTTTTGGCCATAACCTTATCCTAAATTAAAGAAGTTCAAATACATTAGTTAAATTGCTTTGATAATGTTTTATGTTTGATCATGAAATACTCATTTTCGCCGTCATTTGATCAAATTTCATAATCAAAACGATGATTAAATACTTATACCTATTTTAGGTATTAATTGCTCTACTAACATTAATTTTGCTTATGTTAAGTCTCAAGCATTTTACTACCGCTCTTCTCAATAAAATTTTCTAATTAAATCTTGGGGAATTCTACATGGTAACCCCGAACTTTTTCATTTCCCACATGGTAACCCTCCAAACTGGAAAACTTTTTTGGTAACCCTGAACTCCCTTAATTGTAATTAGCGTGACCCTTAACTCTAATTCCGTCTATTTGGGACGTTAAGTGTCCAAGGTGGCAAATGACGTGGCTTTTTTGTGCTTATGTGGATGTTATTTGCGTGAGACCGTCTTTGCTGAGCTTTTACTACCACCTCCGG
>JAGPOY010007267.1:0-11091 GCA_018983105.1 Silene uniflora | reverse complement strand
CTTTGTGTGGTCCAAAATCAATTTTATGTGGGGTCATGTGTATTGTGTGGTTCATATTGATTCCCTTATTTCTTGTGCCAAAAAGAAAGGGGAACAAAATAGAAAATGGGAGGGAGTATTTCTTTATCATTCAGACTCACCTCAAACTTTATAAATTATCCTTCAAATTCTACTTTTACATTCATCTTTTTTCTTATAAAAAGAAATGGAACATGTTATTCATTAATTGGATAATTTTCTTTCATGATAGGGTCAAGACTCAACTTAAGACTTTGTTAAGACTAAAGTAGATTACTGGTAGTTTTGAGAGAGTTTCTCTCAAGATTTATCAAAGTCTTGTCTCAAGATTATCAATAATCTTACCCTTAGAAGAGGTAAGAGGTGTGAGTGTGGGCCTTTGGTTGCTTTTTGAAGATATGATGGTAATTTGTAACTTTTACTTTTACCAAATGAGAAAATAGTAGGAGTATGAATTAAGTGAAGGGTTTTTTGTCAAACACCACCTTTAATTTTTTTTTTTCAAACACCACCGTTAAAAAAAAAAGTTTGTAAACACCAACTTAAATAATTTTTTTTTTGTCAAACACAACCTTTTGGTCGGGAGGTTTTTGTGGGACTTTTATTATGGTTATAATGTTTTGTTTGGTTTGAAATTTGGTATGTAGGTAGAGGGGAGTGCAAGGTAAGTCGTAGTTGTGGTGGTTGTTGCTTGCAAGTAGTGGTTCGGGAGGAGTAAATTGACTCACGAATAAGTCGGACTTTAAGTTTCCTTTGATTTGTTTTACCACAACTTCACTCCACCAGCCCTAATTTACACACCAATAGACCCCACTTAAGGCCACCTATTACCATCGTATTGATAACCCGTGGAAAGCTTGTACTCCCACCTTTCCAACGAGTCTAAGAACACCTCAAACCGACCTCATTTGATATGTCAAATATCGACTGAAAGTCACCCATTACAAGTGATGAAACTTTGGTCACAAGGTCGTGTTTGAGAAAAGCAAAATTACTAAAGGTGGTGTTTCACAAACTTTTTTTTTATGGTAGTGTTTGGAAAAAAAAGTTTTTTAAAGGTGGTGTTTGACAAAAAAAACTCTTAAATGAATGAGATGAAAATAGAAAGCGGTATGATTCCAGTAAATTGGAGGAAGTAACAGTTTGGTAAACATAGTGTAGAGACGTAGAGTCAATTGAGCACATAAATATCTCAAATTTCTTGGAGAGCACTAGACTACAATTATTACATATTGAATTTGAGTTCTTAATACCCAATTGTCGAATTGACTAATAGATTAATGGTTAAGTGTTTACTAAGGAAGAATGAAATTTGATTAGTTTAGGAATTTAGGGTGATGAAGTGGTTGAACCACGACAACCCATGTTTGATGCAAAGGTGACAGTCACAGTTGAATATAAAGTGTCATTATTTGCAGTTTAACAGCAATAAACGCAGTTGGCACCCAACTCAGTTAGCCACTGCCATCAACAGTGTAAATATTTCAAATTTTCAATAGGTCTCTTTTACGGCAGATATATTCGTTTTAACATTAAAACATGTTAAATACACATCACTTATATAGATAAGACAAGCCCTTTTCCTATTATGTAGGCATTTTATTATTGTCTTATATCTATATAAAGGTCGTAACTATTTGACCCGTCTTAACTTAAAGTGGATAGTGTCAGTCTTAAACGTGAATTTGTTTTGCTCAATAACAACAACAGCTGTCTTCTGACATTTCAATCTATTTTAAACTTTGTTTTCAATACCTCAAAAGAATCTGTCAGTCAGATCTAACCTAAAACTGGAACGGCTATTTTAAAAGTTGGTTAGCCCAACGTATTCAATCCAAGACTACCCATTTTGTCAAAGTAGAGCTGACCACGGGCATCATTGTCCATTGGATACGGCTTACCCGACTTGCAAAATAAGTTGGACGAATAAATGTATTTTCGGAAATTTACAAATGATTGGTCTATTAACCTCTCTTAAACCTATCACAAATTCTCCTTGAAGACATGACATATCCGTCACAAGGAGAAGACGGATACCATTTTATCTCACAAAGTAACCACTTTTTCTTTCTCTGCAACACTATTTATGTGGTCCCCTTTTTCCACTAACTCATTTTGTATCCATTTTATCTCACAAAATATCCGTAACAAATGGTGACCCGTCACAAGCAAGACTTATTGTAAACCTATATGTCCGGTTTTTTTTGGCTTAATTTTAGTTCTTATTCAGCTCAGTTTAACTCAGTTCATTTCAGTTTAACTTAGCTTATTTCAACTCTATTCATCTACTTTTTAAATGGTCGAACCATATGACGATTTGGGCTTATTCTTAAGACTAAATAAATATATCAAAGAAATTGTAATTTTTAAGTGTCATTTGGTAGAGGTTTGGAAAATGAACCAAGCAATTACAATTACAAAATTATAAAATCTAACATAATAATTGAGTTACTAAGTCACACATTTATACAGAGTAAATGATACATCAAGGACCCGAAGTATGATAAAATGTAGCGTTAAGGACCTGATGTATGATAGTTAATCGTCAAGGGTCTAAAGTATCTAAAGAAGCAAATAAGGACCCCAAATCAGATTTTCTTCATTTCTTTTTACAAAACATCAAAAGTAAACTAATTAACTACAGTAATTAAGTACACATGCCAAAATATTACCATTAATATGATCCATTCTTCTTTCACTGCTCAACCCTTCAAACAAATTCATCAAACTCATAACCAAAATAAATTGCCCCGCTTCGCACATCGCACTCAGAGATGAAAAGTATAAAAAATGTCCAGCTTTCTCATAAATTCCAGCAAGTTATTTAATTTTTTCCCTCCTCTAATATCTTCCACTAATTTAGTGGAATAGTGGAAGACGGTCTCTCAGGAGACCGACTGGATTTTATAAGAGGTCTCAAACTCCTACTTGTATTTGATTAAGGATAAATCAATTTTGACATAAAAACGACAGATTAATACTCCTTCTGTCCCGGTTATTTATTGTCCTTTTCTATATTGGGGTGTCTCGGTCATTTGTTGTCCTTTCTAATTTAAGAATGGACTTGATAAGCAATTTGATCATTCACACTCAATTTGTTCCACTTGTCATTTAGTTATTGTCTCCTTCCTCTTTCCTTAATCTTTGTGCCAAAATAAAATGACAACAATTGACCGGGACGGAGGGAGTATGTTTTAATAGCTTCTCGATGAAAAAATAATTTGATAATGACTACACAAGTATAAAACCTAGACCAAAGTAGCTTGAGTGTAGTGGAGCGCGAGAGTGCCTCAAAGCCTTGCAATATGGCAAGGAATTGAGAGGTCCCGCGTTCGACTCCCTACACGGGAGTGTTGCGGTATTACCTGCCATCAAGGACAACCTTGATGACTTACCTGGTCCCCGGGCTTGCAGGGTGTTCGGGTATTCCCTTTGGGTCACCAAGAAGTATAAAACCTAGACATTCTTTTTAAATAAAAAAAATGAATTGAAAGTTCTTTTTTTTTTTTTGAAGGAAAAATAGGATATTATCAACAAAGAGTCGTTATTTATGAACAAGATGAGAAAAAAAAAATAGAGAGAATGAGATACACCCTTTAAACTTAGTAAGCAGCCCTACAAATTTGGATTAATTAATCTAAATTAATGAAAGATGATGAATTAGGGAGGCAATAAGTGAATGACGAGAAGGAGGTGAAAACAAAATTAACACTTGATCCATTGAATAATGTTTCACTGTACTTCCATTTCACTTGGGAAAAGAAAAGTCAGGGCAGTTTGGTCTTTTTATATTAACTCTGTTACATATTATGGTTGCCGTTGCTTTTTGAGGTCCTTATCGCTTAACGGAAATACTTGAAGTCCTTGATGCTATATTTTGTTAAACTTCAGGTCCTTGATGTGTGATTTACTCCATTTATACAGGTGAGCGCTAGTTTAATCCAGAAGTGTTGGAGAAAAATCTCATTATAAAAGATAAATCAATCGTAAATATATCATAGAAATTGTGATTTATCGTGTTACGTAGTCCCATTGTCTTATAAGCGAATTCGTAGTTGATACTCTGCAGTCGGTCCATGAATGTTGCGCCGAAGGTTAACATGATATTCCCTAAATGTGCACGTATATAAATGAAGAGTTAAGAGCTCAAACTAAATGTAAGTTATCTAGTTTGTAGAACTCCAAAAAGGTTCAATTATTAATGGGAATAAATATTATCATCTCCTTATACTAAAAGATTAAGGAAGTGTTTGGCCAAGTTTAAAAAGTGTTTTTGTAAATGTAAAAGGAGAAATTTGGCCAAAGACTATAATTTAAGAGATTGTAAAACTGTTTTTAAAAAGCTAAACCTACAAAATAGCCCCTAGAAACAGAAGCAGTAAATTATTGTTTCTGTTTCTGTTTCCCATGATTCCACAAATACTCTTAAGAGCCAAAAACAATATTTTTTTATTGTCATTATATATAACAAACCAATTTCTTATATCCTATTAATATTTCATTGTTATCGCCTATTTGAACTCTAGTTTTTGTTTCCTTTCAATTCTATCGATCTGGTACGTCTCTTATGAACATGAGGCGGTCTTAAAATTTATAATAGAAATCTTTACTATTTCTATCTATTTGTTGACACAATTTTGATTTGACGAGAATGTGTAGTCTTAATAATTTATTTTGTTACGACTACTTTGTATTAGGGGCGGATCCAGCCCTAGGGCTGTATGGGCTTGAGCCCAACCTGTTTTTTAAGAAATTATTTATATATGTTAATTTGTAGAGGAATAAGAATAGTCTACTCTTGGTCCAGCGGTAGGTTAACATGTCTACCATTTAGTTGATCCCAAGTTCGAATCCTATAGTGGGCGATTTTTTTCTCTATTACTTGTTGAATTTTTTTCTCCACTTAGAAGTTATTCCCTATTAGTCCATTTACGATTCATAAATTTAATTATTTTCGGCGTACTTTTGGAGGAGACTCCAATTTTTTTTGGGTATATTTAATATTCTTTTTTTCTTTGGCCTTATATAATTTTATAATTTTGTTGAGGCTTGTTAATCTACTTCTTATATTGTTTTTCTTTTTTTTAAAAAAATTGATATTATTCGACTTGGCTCAAATACCACAAAAAGTGATACATAAAATACAATATCGACACAATATAGAATTCATAATTTACAATTTTTGACTTAAATATAATTAATGCTAAAATGTAGTTGTAAGGATGTAAAGCACTAAAGCGAATTAAATAAATAATTATAAAGTTCCAATCTACCATTGTATTTTAAACTTTTTTTTATGAATGAGCAAATTTCCTAGCAATGGTGGAGCGAGTGGAGGAGCTAGTAGGGGCGCTCGGCCTAGCTTACCTTTGAAATTTTCGAAATTTTTAGTTAAGATTTCTGAACTTTTTCGAGATCCCCTTATGCCATTAACTTTTCGCCCCCGTTGAAATTTTCAACCCCCGCTGACTTCAAATCCCGGCTCTACCAGTGTTTCCTAGCCCACCGTCCAATTGATTCCTGGATCCGCCCCTGCTTTGTATGATGTTAGAGAATTGTATATTTGTTTGAAGTTCTTAAGATGGAGAGTAATTATGCAACTTTACCAAAATTGTGAATTTTTTTAACATAGGTATTCGTTTTTAAAAGACAACATTATTAATAATGTTAGTTAAAAAGAAAAAAAATGAAAAAACTAAAAAGCTGGAAAATAAGTAGGCCAAACATATTTATTTGTTAAGAAACTACTTTTATAAAAATTAGGCCAAACAACCACAATTTTTCCAAAAAGTAGTTTATGAAAAAACTTCTTCTGAAAAGTAAAAACACTTTGGCATAAACTTGGCCAAACCACACCTAAGTCTTCTTGAAAATTTTCCCTCCAAATGCTCAACTTATATAAGGAAATTATATAATTGTTAATAAATACCTATAAATATCTATGTATATATGTTAATTTATGAGAAAAACTAAACTATTATTATCTTTGTGACAAAAAAAAAAAAAACACTTTACAAATAATAATTTGAGAAAAAATTACAAAATAATGTCATTTTTGTAATATAAAAAAGATCACTAAAATACACATGCATTAGTCAACCCTTTCAATTAATTTTTCAGTTTTAATTTTTTTCCCTGTCTCATATATACCGAGAGAATAAAATTCTCAAAAGTTCCCCTCCAAAAAGAATCTACTTAGGAAACAATAATATTTTTTTAGATGAAACAATTATCTTTTCATTAACCTAAAATATATATTATCTTTTCATCAAATTATAATATTTTCATTAATCTTAAATTATGATCATTTAGTTAAAATAAAATAGAAGTGATATAAAATTATAAAATACAAATAGTTATTAATCTTTCTTAGTGAATAACTTGAGACATATTTACTCTATAAAATAAAAATATAAACTGACAATTATTATCTTCGTTCTAAAAAAAACATTAAAATAATTTAAGAAAATTTATAAAATGCGACCATTAGCTTTAGCTTTGTGATTAAAAAGTCATTAAAATACACATTTAATGACTTAATCAAATTTCTTGATTTGTTTTGCAGTTTAAATTTTTTTGTCATATCATATAAGGAGTGAACTATTAAAAATTAATGAATTTTGAATTTTGAATTAATAAATAATACACATAAAAGTATAAAAACTCTAAATACCGCGCATTTATTGCGCGGGATCAATACTAGTTATACATTAAACATAATTTTAAGGTTTTGGTTGAGATGGTTCATCTATCATGGTATCAGAGCATGTGCACTAACCACTCTCTCCACTCTTCAAGCCCAAAAGGCATTCTGAGTCATGAATGAGTGAGCTCAATTTGACGGGCTATTTGCAAATCTCAAGTCTATGGATGATACATTGGTGAAGCATTGAGTCAAACTCCTTTCCAGTTTCCAGGTTGGATGCCATAGACCATTGTGTTCAAATACTTCTAAAGTGGTGAACCTAGTCCGAAGTATATTGGTTGCAGACGAGCTTGGTGTGCCTAGAAATTGGTTGAGGTTGTATGGTGTGGGGAGTTCCCATGGAGGTCGATGCTTGAGTCAAGATTATGGTTCTTGATTTGAGGGGAGGATTATTCGGGTGCAAACCCATGTCGCATATATATCGATTGTGTAAAATGGAAAATCATCTTTATAAGGACTACAAAATACAATAGTACCGGTCCTTTTGGGAAGATGCGCAAGACTAAATCCATAATAGTTTTGTCGAAAGCAAACAATATCGTACTATAATGGACAACGGGCACCGACGTAGCTCAGGTATAGCAGAAGGTATTCACGCTTCCGCACAACATTTAATTAAGGGCAAATTAGCGTCGAGGAAAAGTATACACTTCACCACACCACAATGCGCATTCAAGCCAATAGCCAATTGGACAGGGGCGTTCAATGCGCGATGTGGGGAGGAAAACACATACTAGGCTCTACAACACATAAAACAAGTACTAGTAAAACTTATGTGCATCATTCACCAACTCTTGCATTACCAACAACTTTGGTACATTATTTACGTGTATTGTGTTCAATGCACCAAGGCGATAAAGTTGTATACATGAAGTTTGTTGATTGTGTCATTGATCTATTTATAGACAAGTAGTGAAAATGAAAACCGAAGATCCGATGTCCACGCTCATGGCTGCCCATGACCTTAAACGCCCTTGGTAATGCACATTAATTTGTAAATAGCGCCTAAATTGATGGGCATTTATCTACTTTGATGTATTCGGTTTGTCCCCTAATCTGTGGAAAATGCATGTGGGTGGGCCGAGAGGAACCCATTTGTCTTGAATCGCTATACACATTGCACAATAATGCCTTATCCATTAGTTTATTACAAGAGAATTAAATCTTTAAAATTCTCACTTGTAACAGGTATATTCGTCACAAATTTATGACGGATCAAATATTTTTCACTTGTGTAGATAAGACAAGTTATATCCTATTCAAGTAGGTAATATTTTTACCTATTCAAGTGGGGTAATATTTGACTCGTCACAGATTTGTGACGATATGTTCATCACAAATGAGAATTTGGATTAAGGCCCTGTTTGGTAAACAACGGATTAGTTTCAGCATAAGAAAATTGCAAAAGCAGATTATAAATGGCAGATTTTATCAGAAGGTTTGACTAGCATATTATAATTAGCAGAACTAATTTGAGTGTTTGGTAATTGGCAGATTACGATTAGTAGATTGTTAGTTTTCTTTGTAAAATAGAGAAAAATTTCCTATTTTACAATATGCTAGGCTAAGCAGCATATTGTAAGACATCATTTTGACCCCAAATATGTTGTTTCAATATGCTGTTTACCAAACACTAAAATTAGCATATTGATTGGTCAAACATGCTAAAACGCTTGAATATGCTAAAAATTGGTCAATATGATGTTTACCAAACATCGCCTAAATCTTATCCTGATTATGACTGAGAATGATCAGGATCTTAATGAAGTAAAGTCGCATTTTAAATTCATCTAATATTTCTCGTCAATTTATACCCGTATTCATTTACTATTTGTTCGTACATTCATATCCATATTCGTTGGGTAAAATCGGGCGAAATGGATATCAGTCATACATTTTTATTCTAAATCATTTTTCCATATTGATCATTATTTTTTAGAGATTAGTAAACCGTAAACTTAAAAAGAAGTTAAAGTTAATTACTATAGAAATAAAAACCATTAAATTTCAAGTAATTTGAAAATTATAATGGAACATTTACAACATTCAGTCTATCTTGCTTGTGACGGGTATGAACATGTCACAACCTTGTGACGTGAGACAGAGAAGCACTCCCACTTACCTTCCTACTTGTAAACTTGTCTCACATAACAAGCTTATGATGTATTCACACCCGTCACAAATGAGAATTTGTGTACACAATATTTCTAAACAAAGTGGAGTTAAGGTTGCGAAAACTACACATTGTCTAAACAAAGTATTACTCCGTATATGATATTTAATCATAGGATTATGGCATGCTTATGAAAAGATGTTAAAGTGAGTTTTCTTCGATGCTAATTATCACTCCCACTAGAGCCACTAAACCATAGGCCCATAGGGCATCCCCATGTATGTTATTATCCATATAAATACAACGTGCCTTGCTTGTGACAGACACTATCCGTCACAAACTGAAGACGGATAGTGCTCCTCTCATAATAATACAAGTGAAAGGGCAAGTGGGGTGAAAATGGAGCATCCTACAAATAGTACACTTGCATATTGTGAGAGGGGCACTATCCGTTTTCAGCTTGTGACGGATAGTGCCCGTCTTCAATGAGAATTTGTGATATAAATATTTAATTAAAATTTTCTTAGATCAGCTATTTGGGTGCTCGCCCACACTTACGGATAAAAATTTCAAAGTTTTAGATAAATTTTTCGAATCTTTTCCGAGGTTTTCTTATACTAATAGCCGTTTGCCTTCTCTTAAAATTTTCACCCTCTTAACTTCAAATCATAGCTCTGTCGTTACTAAATGACAAGCTTTAACCGAAGAAACAAGGTCGAAGGACAATTAATACAATATGAATTTATAGCTAACGTAAGAAAATTTAAGCTCTTATATACTCGCAACATACTCATCTAATATATCTCATATTCTATAAATGAAATTAGCCCTTTTTCTTAACTGAAATTATTTGAATTAAATCAAACCAAAATGATAAAGCCTAAGCTCAATTAAATTGAACTATATGTATAGACTAAATTGAACTAAATGAACTGAAATTAAGTTTTAAATAACGAGGCTTTAATAACAAGTTGTAGATTAACTAGAAGCCTACAAATTAGCAATTACTTATTCTTATTTTGAATGAACCTAGTCTAAACTCTAAACCGTATATAATCTATATACATGTAAAATAATACTTGATCCGTTTTAAAATTAAAACATTCATTTTAAGGGAGGAGTAATTCGGGGAGGACGGTACTCCTCACACACAACTCATTATAATATTCCACTTTGATGGATTGTGTTTGTGTGTGAGGAGTACACTCCAGGAGGACAGTAGAATTTTTGTTAAGGGAGATTAAGTAAATACAGTCTTTTGAATGAACCTAGTTTAAACGGTATATAACGGTTTGTTTGGAAGTGGTTGACAGTTAATATCAACAGCCAATTAAACAAGCTTAAAAGAGAGCAATACCCCAACCAACCAAACAAAAATTCCAGCTCAGAGTGAGATAACAAACCAACAACGGTCATGTTTTCCAACTCATCATCACCTCTTCCTATCCTCATCTTCTCCTTCCTCGCCCTCGTCGTCGCCACCGCCTTTTTAGCCTCTCCAGTCTCCGCTACTGACCACATTGTTGGCGCCAATAAGGGTTGGAACCCTGGAATCAACTACACTTCTTGGGCTCACAATCAAACCTTCTTTGTTGGTGATTACATTTGTATGTCATTCTACTTTACCATTACTTCCACTTATTACATTACGTTTGTCCCAGTCATCTATTTATCTTTGATTAAAATAATTCTATAGGCGAAAATATCAATTAACAATTTTAAAATTTAAAGTTGTAACTTATTATTAGCAAATTCTTGTATCAGATGGTCTAATCTAAAATTATTACGTGACAGAGGTCTAAATGGAGTAATTAATGATTTTTGTTATAGTGTCTCGCGTAACGTTAATGAAATGTGACAATGTTGTAAGAGACTAATTTGGTTTTGCAATAAAATGGGTCGATCCCACGTAATAATATGAGACGGTCTAACATAAGACTGGTCGATTTTTGCAGCATTCAGGTATAAGAGATATGAGTACAATGTATTTGAAGTGAACAAGACCGGATACGATAACTGTACTACAGAAGGAGCAATTGGTAATTGGACTTATGGCAAGGACTTTATACAGTTCAAAAAACCAGGGAAGTATTACTTCATATGTGGAACTGGTGGTTGTTCCCTAGGAATGAAAGTTTCGGTTGTTGTTCATCCGCTTTCTCCTCCGCCTTCAGCCTCGACTACTGAGCATTCTGCTGATTCTCATAAGCATTCTAATTCTGCTGTTACTGGAGTTTCAGGGTGGTTGCTTTCC
>JAGPOY010007255.1:0-13488 GCA_018983105.1 Silene uniflora | reverse complement strand
ATACAACACAAATATCCTCTCTCATCATTTGGTATCAACTCTCTTATCTCTCCTCAATTACACTTATCTCTAAGTCACTGACTTGAGCGTCGGAGTGAGTTCGCACGGCCCCAAGCCGTGCCCTCCGTTTGTTCATTTTGCAGGAAGATACAAGGGTCAGGCTTTCATCCACATCTTACGAGCTTACGTGTACCACAAACTTGCTCCATAATTACACTCGTAATTACACCCGGAACAGTTGACTTTAAGTGTCACTCTCTCACATGCATATGCTCCTACACAATTCTTTTTCATTGCGTAATAAGGCACACATTATTATGTATGTGAGACGGTGGTATGGATATTCAGTATCACCTGATGATATCGTATAGTCATTTATTTTAACGGATTACTTTTGCTTATTAGAAAAACTACATGGTTACGAGTCGAATATGATACTTGGCTAAGACGTTTGTTTACACATTTTAACTTCTCATCACATATTTTGAAAAATGTAAGATAACTTAGGAAAAATTCTATGGAAAGTCATCATGAAGCTAACCATTCATTTATTTCCTTTCCTTTTATTTGTTGTGTAAAAAGTATATAGAGATTAAAGTAAGTTTGAAAGAATACTTTTCAATCATAACATTACATCAAACAAGACATGCTTAGCTAGGTTAGCAAATCACCTTACAAGTAAGAAGCTACAAATTAAAAGCCTACCTCTCTAACTCTCAAAGCAACAAAAACAAAAGAAAAACCCACCACTTCATTACTTTTTCTAGAGGTCAAATGTTAAAGTGCCAAAGGTTCCAAACAAGGAAATCATGAATAAATAAATAAATAAATAAATAAATAAGATATTATAAATTATCAGCGAGTCTTCTTTGTGATGGACATATCTGTTACAAGTTTGCGACGGATCAAGTAGTACTCATGTGACTAGATAAGATAAAACAGATTGCTACTTCCTAGGCACCATGCTTTTGTCTTATCTACCCACATTGCCACATTGGTACTACTTAACCGTCGCAAACCTGCGACAGATTTGTCAGTAATGAAATTTGTGATAATTTATATTATTGAAATAAATATTTCAAACCAAAAACTACAGGCTACTCCTTTTTACCCCTGCAAGCTCGACTGTTGTTTTTGTTGGTTGGAATACATTTTAGGACATGTTTTATTTAATGAGATGAATTATGGGTTTTCCACATTTATTAAGACCAATGTATACCATATTCAAAGTATACTACGGACTACGGAGTATGATGAGATATCAACATGTGATAAAGTGGTGTATTTAGAGAGTTAGAAGGGACGTTCGCCTCCGCTTAAGATGAAAAGTTCGAAATTTTAGTTACTATATCGAAACTTTTTAACTTTTGTAACAGTAAATTCTGGCTTTGTGATGAGATATATTATAAGTGTTGTGACATTTGTATGTATATATATGTGTTTTAGGTCCAAACTTGGAAATCAAATCATTACTCATGGTTCGGTCTTATTTCAATCAATTAATCTATTTTTTTGTGTATATATACCATTCGGTTTAGTTTGGATTCGAAACGGGTAAAACCACGAGGCTAGGATGGTGAAACTCTTCTTCATGAGTTTTAACACTGTAGTGCTACATTCTCAGGGTTCGATCCCGAGACATCTGATTAAGTTAAAAACAAGCCCTTACTAGTTGATCTAAGTGTTCAAGAGTTCATCAATTAATATGTACTTCTTCTAGTTCAACCGATTCATTACATTATTATAGGAAAATTTTGAACAAACGTATATTATCGATTGAGTGATAAGGAATACTTCATAGGATTAGTTTTGGAGGTTTATATGTTGTACATACCCTAAGAGAAAGCTTGTGCTTGTGTATTTTCTGATAAACGATGATGGGCAATAAAAGGATCTTTTCTACTAGTGTTTGTGTTTTGACAGACTTTATTTCAATTTTGGTGCGTACCTTTAGTGGATGTATGTATACCACATTAAGAGAATGGCGTATCTAGCTATAGTGAAAGTTACATCAATGGATGGGTATCATGGCCACACATCCTCATTGTTAGAATGTTTTCCTAGGGGTGTTTCATATATAGAGTTGTATTAATGTTTTTATCTTGCTATTTTTAAGTTGAGAAGTTCCAAAATTTTCGAGTTGAAATATTTGAACTTTAGGTCTCTCTTCGTGACCTATAACATAAATTGAAAGCGGTTAAATAAACAGTTCTTGATCGACAAACTTTGTAGGTAGTCTATAACATAAATCATCGTCATTTCAGGCCAATTCAAGTTTCAAGAATGTAGTTATCTAGTTACATCTGGTCACTCGAGTGGTTTCCGAGTATGTATGTTATCATTATAGGTTTGGAAAAGTCATCTAAGAATGACTCGGTGGCTCCTGTTCTTTTCAGCTGATAGGTGGAGGTGAGCTGAACTGAATGGAGCTGGATTGCTGAACTAAGAGTTAATTTGTGAAAAAAATGAGCTGAAATAAATTCAACTGAATTGACCTAAACTGAATTGAAATAAGTTGAAAATAAGTTCGAAAGAACAAGGCCGACCAAGAACTTAATAACTACATTCCGGTTATCACTATGTGTCTAGATAGTTTTTTTTCCCCGAATAATCAACTAACTAGAATCCTATTTTGAATTCAAGTCACATAGAGTATCAAAGCTCTATTCTTGTATTGGTATTTGCAAACATGAACCAAAACATAACGAATTAAATTCAACTAAACAATACCAACCAATTAACCATACTAGAAACCTAAATAAGGATGACAGAAATCGTGTAGACCTAAACTGAACAAAACTATCAAACGCCAGTCAAAAAACAACTCGTAAAATTAATTTCAAAAGCCCATAGTTTAAGCTATACTTTCACTTTTCACCTTTCACCTTTCACCTTTAGCAGTAAAAAAAAGTGGGTAAATTTTTTTTTAAAGAAAGGGGGGAGGTAAAAGCAAAAAATCCTGAAGGACAAGACAAGTAAAGTGAGAAGAGAAAGAGGGCCGAGGGGCAGAGTGTACAGAAAGAGACCCTCGACTTTTACGCGGGAGTTAGCCTGCACCTCTCTGCCATATGCTCAGCCTTTCATCGTACTTTAGTCTTGTCATTCATCTTTCCTCTTCTTCTCTCCCTACATCTCAACCGTCCACGTGTCCTATCAATTCATGATTATATTTTAGAACACAAATCTTATTTAAGACGACATTGTTTGTCTTAAGTTTAAGACCGGTTAAATGTTACTCCCTCCTACCCACATCTAATGTCCCTTTTGGGATAAAGTAGGAAATTTATGGAGTGAAATAGAATAATAAAAAGTAATGGGTAGGGGTAAGATAATAGGAGAGAGGGTGTTATGAAATTGAATAGAATAATAAAAAGTAATGTATAGTTGGGTGAGTTGGGGATAGATAAGTCCAAATAATTCATGGGGAAAAGCAAAAGGGACAATTTGATGGGTAAGAAATTGGGGCAAAAGGGACATTAGATGTGGGTAGGAGGGAGTATATCATTTGTGTATATATATATATGATGACTCTATATATGACAATATATTGTTTTTTTTTTCCTGTGTATTCTTATATACTCCTACACAGGTAGAGTGGCAAACGGGTTAATCAGGTTGTGTTCGGGTCGGATTAATTTGGATTTGGGTTATTCGAGTTTTACAAGGTTTCAGGTTTGGGTCGTTTTGGGATCAACTATTATCATTTTTTTGATGACGATAGAACCCGCAGCCGCTACCTTCGGTGCACACTGGGTAAACCCTCGGGTGTACGTGATAGCCTGCAAACCAACTATTATCAAGTTATCTATGAATAATAAACATTTTGCAACAATAAACGTTAGAGTCGGCTTATACTAGCCAGGTCATTTCGAGTTCGGGTTAAGCTCAGGTTTTGAGTTCGGGGGTCGGGTAGGATTATTCGGTCGGGTCAAATTTGCCAGGTCTATATACAAGTGGTATTTACTTGACTCATTTATATAAAACTTGTGAAGATAGTGTTGTTTTAAGAGATATTTATTGATTTTTGAAACTTTGATCATGATTTTACCTAGTTTGTAGTTTGTACGTGTGTATGTTATTTTGGTGTGTATATGTTTGCATGCTACAATTGGTGCGTTTATTCACGAGTGACAAAATGATAAATCAATCAAATGTTATACAATGTTATATAGTTACATTGTTTCGTGCAAAAGGTTCATTCATCCTAAGGTGATGTATCTCTCAACCATGCATTATTTGCACTTTCAATAAGATTATGTTAGTTTATAATAAGGTATTTTCTTAGAATGGATCCCTTTTTATTAGTAGGAGTTATTAATTAGAGGAATTATGGTACAATGTACTTAATTCCTAGTAATTAGCATGCTCTAATGAATTGTATTAAATAATCTCTCTTGGTATATCTTAGGTTATCAATCGACTCTGTACCATAATTCCCCTAATAACTCCTAATACTTTTACAAGATCGTCGAATAGCCAAAAGAAAATAGTTATTGCGTTATAAACTCATGGCTAAGAATTAGTACTACTCATTACTAGGGATAAGACCGTATTGTGGCGGTTGTGAATAGCCTTTTGTGGCGGTTTTGCAATGCTTCAGAGTTTTTTCTATTAGTGAAGGTTAATAATAGTCTTCTGATTGACTAAACTTTTACCGAGGACTGTTTAATAAACAACATATTGACAAATATTATCATATTATAGGTTAAATAGTAGATTGCTTCCAACATGGGAATCTACAATAGGTTCACTTATGACTTCATTTAACTCAAAAAGATTAATTGTTGTGCATATCTATGATTCACCACACACGTAAAAGATGATTTTGTTAATTAACGAGATTTATTTGTCAAACATATTATTCAAATCTGCTGACCTTATTCTGCCAGCGATATCTACTATATAAATATGCTTATGCTATTTGCTATAATAACTAGTATGATTCCCGCGCAAAAGCGCGGTTTTTAAGATAAAATTGTTATAGAACCTCACAATTAAACTAATGGTATTTAATACGGAGTATTATTTTTAAAAGAGTAGCTAGCTAATTTGCCTTGTTTATTTAAAAGTTAAACAATTATTTATGAAAATATTATTTACCATAATTATGGTTAATATTTATGGTATAGAATTAATTAGGAAGTAAATATTGTACAATAGTAAATATATAGATAGTGAGACTAATTAATTAGAATATATAGATACTCTAATAGATATTCTAAGGTAGTATGTTACTTTGGCGGAAAAATTTTGAGATTGCTTAATCTTTTAGTACTAGGGGGGATTAGTCTTACTTATAACTAGTATGGGTGCCCGGCTTCGCCCGAGCTACCTTTATTTAACACTGAAATTTATTTTCAATTAACTAAAACTACTTTAAAATTGCATAACTCATAAATTTATCATTAATATATTTTTCAATGATACGGAGTACTCCCTCCCATTCATAATAAGTGTCCCATTTTATTAAAATACTCCACCTATATATTCAAACAATGGGACACTTATTATGAATGAGAGGGAGTATAACTTAAAATTACAATGCAATAAATTATAAGATAAATTCACTACTCCCGTTATTAATATTTACTTAAATCGATTGTTTAGTTAATTGTTCATATATACTTTCTTTTGTTTTAGCAATGTTACCTTTATTACATTCGTTATTGCTACTTTTACTTTCACTACTCTCGCCGTAATTATTGTTACTACTACTTGTTAACTTCACTACTCCCGTTGTTACTTTTGTTACTTTCAGATTTAAATTTTATTTTCTATGAAATATGATTCGCTAAATTTGGTTAACACATACATTTAAAATTTATATCTTGAAATTATGATAAGAAGTAAAATTAATCAACAAATTATGAGACATCTCACTGTTTCCACTGTTAATATTATTACTTTTACTATATTCCCTGTTAATACTATTACGTTCACTACTTGTTCAGTTACTACTGTTTTTTTAACTACCCTTCTATTTTTACGGTTAACATGTTAGTTTTGTCAAACTCATATATTTAAATAAATTAATATTTTTCTAAAATCGAATTGTTAGTTAATTTTTCATATTCTCTCCGTTGTTTCTACAGTTACATTCTTACATGTGTTGTGACTACTATTATTCACTTCTCCCGCCGTCATTTTTTTTCTTTCACTACTCTCGCATTTAATACTGTTAATTTCACTACTCCGTTGCTAATAATATGACTTTTACTGCTCACGTTGCTATTATTATTGCTTTTACTACCCTGATTACTATCGTATTAGTTGATTATCTAGTTGTATTCGAGTTATATTAAAATAAATCTGAAATGTTAGATTAAAATATTATTCAAGAGCAATCCTTATTATTTACTAATTAAATTACAAATCTAATAAATTATGAAATATTATATTTTTTTGAAATCTTAATTGATTTACCTACCTTTTAACAGTTTCCAAAATATAAAAATACTTTATTATTATATTTGTGTATGTTAAATAATTAATACTATATAAGTGGGGCCTGTTTATTTTAAGGAAACCTGTCATATTCTAGTGTTCTCTAAATTTATATTTGTAACCAAAACTATATAATATTTACATTTAAGTCCCTTGTTTAGGTCCATCGCACAGCGCTAGCGAGCGCTATTGATTTAAAACTATATAGTATAATTAATATGTATAGATTTATTTAATTGCATTAAAGTCCCTTGGTTTCTGGATTTAATATATAGTATTGATTGATTGATTATAACTTTTGGTTACGAGTCAATCTAGTTTGCATCTTACCTAACTTAAGGTATTAATTAAAACGACAAACCATCATGTAGGGATGACCTGTTCTAATATTAAGACGGATATTTTCATTTTAAGAAAAATTAGCTAGTAATTTGGTAAGTAAGGCTCTTTTCGTTTGGACTTACTAGTTGGTAAGTCACTTCATATATTTAAGTTCAGTTCAATTCAACTTCATCGAGTTTAGTTTAGTCCAGCTTATCTTTTCACAATGCAAATTAACACTTATTTAAGTTCAGTTCAGTTCATCTTTTTTTAGCCGAAAAGAACATATCTTTAATTTGTGAAAAAATGAACTGAACTGAATTGGATAAAGCTGGCGATCTGAATAGAGTTGAACTGAACTAAAATTAGCCGAAATTAAGTCACAAAAGAATATGGCCTAAGTTCAATTCAGAGAGTTCAGCTCCTATAAATTTAGTTTAGATCGTGCAAAATTCTAATCCTAAAATTTTAATTCGGAAAAATTAAGCAAAATTGACTTCGAAAAAACGAGAAAACACGTCAGATAATGGAAAGTGACTCGAGGGAATACGAAATGAGAATACTCCCCAGTCTTCTTCTCAAAATAAATACTCCGTACAAAATACGTAGAAGATGGTCAGTTGGTCACTCGGTTTGAGCTTACTAAAATTAATTATATTACTGACTTAAGTAATGGAACCCCATTATATCTAGCAATCAAAACAATGTCCCCTTCCTCATTTACTCTTATCCATAGTGTATTCAACACGTGTCACTTTATGTATGGTCTATTCTCTGGGTCCCACCTTGTCCTTACCATCAACCTTGCCAAAAAGAACTAGACCAATCGTTGTCATGCCTACTTGCAGGACTTGTCGGTTTCTCCATCTCCTCTTTGTATTATTTAATTAAATATCGTAGTACAACGAATATCCGTCTTAATACGAAAACGAGTTGAATATACAGTGTACTCTTTTCGTATATGGTGGTGTACAAGACAAATCTTTTATTAGCTTCCAGGCATCGTAGTTTTCAAATGTACTAGTCAACCCGCTTTAATATTAAGACCAATATTACCACCCTGAACAAAAATTTATACTTCGTAACCAAATACCATTTTACACATTTTTGTTATTTAATTATGGAACTAGTTTTGTGACCCGTGAAATTCACGGGTTTCATTTTTGTTTTGCCACTTTGTATTTGTAAGATTTAAGCATAGATGTTTGCTCTTCATTCATCCAACATACAATCAAAACAATATTATTATACTTTGTAATTAAGAATTATTAGCTATCCTAATTCATAAGAAAATAAAATAACACAATTCATTTAAAAAATTTCTCGAAGAAATAGTGCGAGTATTAGAAGAAATTATTTGATGGAAAACAAAAATGATTTTAAGGCTCAAAGGCATTTAAATTTGGAACAACGAATTGGAAAATGAGCGTCGGGTTCCAATCGATAACCATGCAAAATATTTACTTCGAATATGACAGCATTAAATGGTCAAAATTGACATCCTTGCAGCATATATATTTCAACTCTTCAACAAACCCGATTGATTGTATAACAAATTTGATAAAATACGCATAGAAGAAACGTGTTATACAGGGAACTAAAGTGCACGAAAAGTGAAAGACAATCTAGTACACAATTTTAAAAAAGTTACATGTTAATATTTCAAGGGCTAGTATATATAAAATGTAATATCTCATTATTTATTAGAGATTCATACTACTAATTCACATTCCACATACTTACATATATCATAATAAAAAAAGGAAATTCTGACAGAATAAAAGAGTATTCAAACCAAAAGAAAATTGTAAAGATTCATATGCATTATTTTCCAACTTCATGCATGCAGTGTTATATATTAATGATTTGAGTATGTCATTCTCCTGTAATTTCCACAGAAACACAAAAATAATAGTTAATAAGATTGTAACTGTTAAATCAAAACATAATATAGATAAAAAGTGAAATAATTCATTTAGTTCTCTATGTATATTTACCTACCAACTTTTTGAATAGAAATGGTAATTAGGATTATAATGTTTATATAGAAATAAAAAATTATTAGAGGGAAGATGAAATATTTTGTGAATGAAGGAAAGATAAAAGAATTATGGTAGCATAAATACAAAGTATCATAATGTTGAGGGAAAACAAAAAGTCCATCCCATTGAATATAAAAAATAAAGGTTAAATAAATAGGGTAGATTTATAACAAAGTTATGAGAGAAAAATAAAAAGTTTGTATTATTTTTTTATTTTTTTTTGCAACTAATATTTTTTAAAAAACTGAACTTATTTGAATAACTTTTAAAAAAATAAATAAACATATAATTTTAAAGTAGTACGATTTTTGAAAAATTAAGTTTAACAATTAACAAAGTAAAAATATATAACATTTTCAATCAACATTTTATCATATGAAATTTGTTTAAAACAATTGGTATGAAAAACCTTAATCGATTCATTAAAACGTTCAATTACGAAAATTTCAATTAGATGTGATTTGTATAGGTTACATCACTCTTGAAATTTTTTTAACTCATGAATATTTAAGTAAACTATTAATTTAATGATAATTTTGTGTAGAAGTTTAGTTAATTTATGTATAATGTGGAAAAGTTAGTTTAAAGCACACTCAATTCAAAATGACTACGTCAAGCTCAAAGCACACCCATATTAGGATCGCATTAACATATACATATCTTCTACAATAAAATCATTAATTAAGTTATCAATTTAATTAATTGGCACCTCCAATTAAGACTATTAAATTTAAATACATAAGCAAACAGAAAAGAAAAAAGGAGACACGAATTTCGATAAAATACTCTAAATTACAGAGAGAACGGAAAAAAATTGAATTTTATAAGGACGGGTAATACCGGTTGGACAACCATGATTGGCATCAAATAAGATAATATGAATTGGCATTTTGATGATATTTTATAGAAAGGAAATCAATGGCTCTCAATTTTCTTGTGAGTTGCACAAACAAACATTGCAATTTGTCTCTTTATTGCTTGAATGAGTAGTTGTTTTTATTGTCATTTTGGTGCATTTTAAAATATCGGCCCTATTTTTATATCTGGCAAATAAACAATTGTGAACTTTTATGTGATCAATTTTAAGAGCTATTCCGAATAATTCAAAGGAAATAAGGCTACATATATCTAAAATATCACATTTTATGTTATAATAATATACTCCGTAGTATATATTAGATTAGCTTTATGACAAAAAAAATAAGAGTAAAGTAAGGATAAGATATTTGTAGGTGAACTCTAATTAATACTTTGTAATAATAATTATTATTGGTAGAAAATGAGTAAAACTTATTACACGTTTATGGAAATCATTCGATTAATAGATATTTATGTATATACGATTTCAAACATAGATGCTTCCTATTCGATCATTCATCGAAAAGTATAATCAAAACAATACTATTATACTTCATGCGAACTATTAGCCTTTCAAAATTCATGAGAAAATAAAATATAAACAAATCATTTTTAAAAAAATTATCCCAAAAAATAATGTGAGTTATAAAATTATCCCATAAAATAATGCAAGTTATCGAAAAGTATATATATTTGATGGAAAACAAAAAAAAAAACGATTAAAGGCTTGAAAACATTGGAATTGAAAAATGAATAGATGCAAAGTATTTATTATGCATATTATAACACTATGATAGGACCAAATTAACATCCTTCCATCGTATTTTAACACTTTGACTAAATAAATTGGTTTGTAATCTGTTTGACAAAATAAAAATAAAAATAAGAGTTGCATGCATGAGAAACTAAAGTTTAGGAAAGAGTGAAAGACAATAATGTTACATGTCGACGACTTATTAAATATTCTTGTTATCATTCAATGTTACAAATACACCATTGAAGAAAAAAGAAGAGACAAAAATAAAAGAGTCATTCAAACCAAGAGAAAATCTGCAAAGAAGATCCATAGCCATTATTTTCAATCTCATGCAATGTTATTGATATGTGAGTATGTCATCCTCCTACCATATTAATACAAATATAAAAATACTAACTAATAAGATTCTAATTAATTCAAAATATAATAAAAGTAAAAAAAGAAATAATTAGTTTAGTTCTCTCTATATACTTAGCCTACAAATTTTGTTGAATAAAGTTGATAATTCATCCTTCTGCAAGATTAACACAAACACGAAAATAATTACTAATATGATTCTAATTAATTCAAATAATAATAAAGATATAAAGGAAAAACATTAATTTAATTTCTATGTATACTTTATGTGCACAATTTTTTGAATAAAGGTGAAAATTAGGATGGTTATAATATTTATATATATGAAAAAAAAAAATTAATTCTCTCATAATTTCAACCTTTTATTAGGGGAAAAAAGAAAAGGTTTATGAATGAAAAGAAAATAAAAAAAATGGCAACATAAATGCGGAGTATAGTAAGAAGTGAAAGGAAAGTAAAAAGGTCATCTCATTAAATAAAGGAAATAAAATTTAAATAAATAATGTAAATGGATAATAAAAATTATGACAGGAGATCAACGGTTTACAATTTTTTTTTAGAACATTGATTTTTTTAATTTTCTTAACTTATAAGCATATGACACATACAATAAAATATGGCTTTTTATGACACGTGACTTAGTGAGATGGTTTAGAGAATGATTTATCTTAGTTTTTTATGAAATTATATAGATATAGCTTCGTCAAACTAAGTTAGTATATGGAATATAAACATGTACATAAAAGAAAAATTAATCTGCGAAAAAATTGGCAAAGAGAATAAGATATTGAAATATGGAAAATCTTGTAAATTGTTTAGGATATTAAAAATTTGAGAATGCCTCTTCCTTTTCTTTAATATCTAAAGATAACTATATGAGTTTATGAAATTAAACTTTGTCAGATTAATATAAAGATTCAAATTAATGAGTCTTTTAGGTTTCCATTCTCTCCAACTTCTACTAAAATATTATGTTTTTGAGAATAAAATATAAAGCAAATTAAGATTTAAGGTGTAAATTATAAAATTTAAAGTTTTCATATCCATAAGAACAATTTAACCCACAAAACACTATCACATTGAAACGCACTATGTGATTTAAAACTTTCCATTCGTAGGGAGAAGTTACATAATGAAAAAGTTCAAAATATTTACTTTTTTTCACATATTACAATACTACTTTGGTCAAATATAAGTGATAACAATATGCATAAATGCATAATGCATAAGATTAAAAAAAAAATCCGAGTATATTGCTTGATTTTAGTTAAGAGACAATACAAGTATATTTAAGGCTATAAACTTTTGGTGAATATAAAACTATTATAAAGGTATATTAACATTATTTACGACTTTGAATGTGAAAGTGAAGAAACTCACACACAAAATCTCATGATATCTGTATTAATTCATTTAAATCAACGTTTTGTTTCTACATTCAAGATTTACCCGTACTCTCTAATGCTCCAATTAAAATAAAAAAAATAAAAAAAAAAGATTTACCGTATTACGTAAAATATGATCGTACGATTATGGTGGTATAGTATCACCAATAGTAAAACCTTAGTAGCCAAACCAATTACCTACATCGTCTCAAACACAACATCAATTGTAATTTTTTTTTCCTTCTTGTTTCGCAACAATAAAAATATGTAATTACTATCATTTGCAAATATTTCATTTTAAATTATCAGAATAATTGAAATGGTTGATGAAGTTAATGAAGAAATCATACCATTAGTCGACAACGGATGAACCAATGGATTTATAAGCGACATTAGATATCTGCAAATTAGAACATAAATCAATTAATTAATAGAAAAAACAAAACTAAAGACGCTAAGCGAAAGAAGCAAAACTTGAATAAATAATGCAAATAAAGGAAGAGATATGCAATTACATTGAAAATGATTTATATAAGCATATTTTATACAGACTAATAGTACTTCTATAAAACACAACAAATTAAATAAAGAATTTAGACTTAATTTACTAACAGAAATGTGATAACCCATATAAAAAAAATCACCGACAAGATATCTACACAAAATATATGTAACTTCACTTGAAAAGAAGAAGTATATATAGCTATTATACTTTAGAAAATACAATGAATTGAGAGGGAAGACAAATAGCTACCTTAATTGTAGAAATAAAGAGAGTAGATTTTAAGAACCAATATATTTTATAAAAATACTTGTATATTTTATAAGGCAAAATAATTTATGAAACTAGTCTCATACCCGTGCAAATTGCACGGGTATGTTTTTTCAAAATGATTCTTTAAAGAGGTATATATAAGATAAGTTTTATAACAATTAATTAATTATCTTCTTTTAAAGTTATTTATTTTTAAAAATAAAGTTCTAAGCAATAAAATCTCTCTTTATGTTGTTAATCAATTTTAAATTACCAATCTAAAAATTGAGTTATAAAGTCGTATTTAAATTTTTAGAGTTAAATTATATATTTTATTTGCAATTAATGTAAATAATGCATTAAGGTCAATTGACCAGGTAGTTATTGTAGTATAATATATCCTTTTGTTAACTAAATTTGAGTTACTACTTTGTCTTAATATTCAAACGATTTCAGGAAAACTCGACTTACATATCAAACAAAATCATTTCGGTGAAAATAAAACAAAATTAATAAAACTGAATCGGCCTGAATAGTTGCGGAAGTCAAAATATTAAACTTGTTTTTCAT
>JAGPOY010007242.1:0-11049 GCA_018983105.1 Silene uniflora | reverse complement strand
GGTCAGTGAGCACCGAGGCCGTATGCGTCCCTCGGCTGGCTTGATGTCAGACCGAGAGGGTCAAGTAGTCCGATGCTGTGTGACACGTGGTCAGTGAGCATTGACTATGGTCAAGATGTTGACCCGGTCAGTCGGTGCAGAATATGCCCCATCAGTGATCACTTTCATTCAACATGCATTGAGGAATGGCTCAAAATCAACACAAATTCTCATTTATGGCAGAAGTACCCGTCACAAGCTTGTACCCGTCACAAGCTTGTGACGGGGCGAATACGTACTACTTTGTAAGCAAACGGGTCGGTTGAAAACAGCAAGTGGACAAGCTCCCAAGCTTTTTGTCGGTGCACACAAAGCAAGATGTACCTATTTTCATTATTAAATGCCAATTATTGAAATTTAATAATACAATCATTCATCTCCTATGTTTATTCTCCTCCAAAATCTTCATCATCATCATCATCATCCACCTTCATTCTCCTTCCATCTCTTCTTCATCACGCATCATTCATCACTAAAAATGGAATAAATACCGCACTCTTATTAATCACTAAACTCCAAAAATGGCGGATCCTCATCAATCTACGAACGAAGCTGTTGGTGACGGTGCCATAATAGATCAAACAATCGAGGACCATGGTAGGATAACCCAGCAATCTCCAACGCAAAACACGACGAATAAAGATATTTCTTTATCACTATTATTATCATTATTATCATCATTATCCTTATTATTATTATTACCATCATTATTAATATTATTATTATTATTATTAAGAACATGTATATGTTATTTTCATTGCATTCTTATTGATGTGTTTATGATACTATTGCATGTCACTGAGGTTGTGATCTCATGGAGTAGATAGAATGGATATTTACATTTATTTTGATAATGTTTGTACTTTCGTTGAATTTGTGACCCTGTCATTAGAAATGCATAATTTACAGATTGACTATGTTAAGGTTTATGATGGAATGGATGTTTACATTTATTTTGATAATGTTTGTACTTTCGTTGAATTTTGTGACCCTGTCATCAAAAATGCATAGTTTACAGATTGACTATGTTAAGGTTTATGCTGTCGTAATGTCACCCTTCACCCATCACAGGTCTGTATTTTTAGTCGTTATGTCACCCTGACAACTACACTTTAATACTCCCTCCAATCCACACCAAACTCCTCACTTACTAAAAATGGACCATCCACACCAAACTCCCCATTTCCCTTTTTAGTAAAAAGCTTGACCAAATGGTCCTTATTACTACCATCTATTTACACATTTGCCATCAACTTTAACCCTTCAATCCACATCAAACTCCCCACTTACTTATATTCACTACCCATTTTACCCTTACTTTTTCTTTCTTTCTTAAAACATGTGAAAAGGTATGTGGGGAGTTTGGTGTGGATTGGAGGGAGTAGATCATAATGTTTGCACTTTTCCCTATAATGTCACCCTATAACTAGAGTAGATGTTGTACACCTAGTAAATGTATCCAATTTGTAGGCTTAATGTGACCCTGTAACCACATTAGGGATTATCAAGTAAATGGAATGTCGTTGTTGGTTTTCTGATCAATGCCCCCACCTTATGGCCTAATGTTACCCTCACACTGTCACCCTATCACAGGTCTGTATTTTTGTTCTTTATGTCACCCTGTTAACTACACTCCAATAGATCAATGTCCCCACCTTATGGCCTAATGTCACCCTCGAAACATATGCAGATACAGATTATTCGAAGTCACTGTTGGGAATGAAAGCAGCAAAATGGGAAGGTATTTATGAGATGTATAAGAAACACTCACAGTTGGTTGGTTTCAGCGTTAGGAAGTCAACATCTCGTAGAGCCGCGGGGGCTGGTACACCTATGAACGTGACAAAGATGGGGATGTCTACGTTCCAATACCGCGGCTCCTATGAACGTGATAGCTACTCTTAGGTAACAGGATGTTTTGGAAATGACAACGCGCCATTATATATGGTCACATATTTTTCAAGAACGGCAACGTGACTTGTAAAATAGGTGACCATATACAATTCGGTAGCATAACGTATTCACCCGACACTTTTGGATTACCATGTTGGGCTTCCGAAAATCTAAACTGTTGTTTTTTGTTTCTTTTAATTATGTAACGAATAAGTGACAAGTAAGGCAACCACTCTTGGTTATTAATGTACAATTTCTATGTTCATATTTTAAATGTTGTTTATTTTTAAGGTAAAACTTCCTATTACTTACCATAACTATCATGGAAACAAATTAGAGAACGCACAACAGATACTGTTTGTTCCACCATGTTACCATATTGTCCAGAAATGTTGTTATTTTTGCTTAATATGTTACCACTAATATTCAAGTTAATTCAAAACATCTCAAATAAGTTATATTTCCAGTCTTGCTTAATATGTTGACACTGAACCTTATTAAACATGTAGCCATTTTGGAAGCATTTGTCACCATATAAAATCTGGCAACATAATGCAAATTCGTCATCACTGAACAAAATGTTACCATGTAAAATCTAGACAAATATGTCACCATATCAAATCTGCTAACATTATAACAATGCCTAGTCAGCTGTCATTACTGAACAAAATGTCACCACCTATGGTGAATACATAACGACAAATAATGGGAACAATTGTCCAAAAGTAGATTCCCAAAATCCGCATCTAGTTAACGGATGCCAACATGTCCTAAATATTAAACGGCACAAAACATGTCCTACAGTTTAACCATAGTGTTGAAAGAGTTCCATAAATTTACATCAAATAAGACAACCACCATGCCATAACCGATGCCCAAAATATGGGCACGCCAAAATGATCCCAGGAACGTCGGACTAGTCCTTCTGTGCAGCACCCTTCTTTGACCTAGCCCAAGGGAGAACGACGGCGGTTGCACTCTTACCAAAGCATCAACTTGGTCGCCCATAGCATCCCAGGCTGCTCTGAACACTGGGTTGTTGCTCAAATCGCGCGAAAATGACCCCTGTGATGGTCTGGCGTCACTCGCCACACTTTCAACAAATCCACCTACATTTTTTAACCAAACTCAGCACATTCTACATGGATAACAAATGCTCAAATACTTTAACAATGTCCACAACAATCACCACGATTAAAATGGCTACAAATAACAAATACTCAAATACTCTAATAATGTATCCTATGTACACTTACCACAGAAACCATCACAAACACAAAAACCATCACAAACAAAAAATATGAGCATAGAAATTGTATACAAGTCACCACAAATTCTATTGTTCAATAAATATGGTACCACTTTAAGCTCCCCATGATAAGGGTAAAGTCGTGTCCCCTAATATCAAAATAAACCTAACTCGCACTAACTAAGATAGCTAGTAGTAAGTAAGGATCGAATCCACAAGGAGGCGGTGATTATTTAGTTTGCTAGGTCAATACAGTCTAAGTAACAGATTTGGGGGTTTTGATTGGTTGATTTCTAAACTAATAGCAATAAGGTAAATAAGCAAATTCAATAAGATTAAAAGGGTCTAGGGGTCGAGTTCACTAGGTTAGTTATTTAGGGGTGTGATTTAACTTGTTGATTGAGCAATTATGTTGTTTAATGTCATACGATCTATCGATTCAAATAATGCCCTTTAGATCTAAGCTTAACATGCAATCGCTATCATTAAACTAGGTCTATTCAATTGTGCAGCTATATTGATTCTAACCCCGGTCGGTGGAAGTCTCAATTTACCCTAGTCTTAATCCAATCGACACTAATCCTAGTTAGCAATTCGGGTCAACAATTGAACAACAACTAAAAGCAGTTTTAACAATCAATTTATTAAGATAAACCCCTTTCTAACATGCAACCTAGATCCCTCTTACCCTAGAGGGATGATTTAGCTACTCATAACGATAGTAAAAACAATAATAACAACAATGGAAAACATGATGAACGAAATATAAAGGAGTACTTGAATTAATACCGTAATGAAGAATGATTAATAGATCTGTAGCAATAATAAATCCAAAAGTATCTACCGTAAATAAAAGTAATGGAACCCTAAAAATAAAGCTTAGAAAAACGTGCAAAAACTGATTCACGAGCCCTTTATTTATACAAGTTGGAACTCGTGTTTTAGGAAAGTTAAAAGTCTGCCCGCATAAAAGATACTCGATCGAGCCTTAACGTACTCGATCAAGCATGCACTCGATCGAGCCTTTCTGGGCTCGATCGAGGAACTAAGCCTCTGGTCAGAATTCGTCATGTCTTCACTTGTATTCTCTTCAAGTCCCCCCGTTCCTCGTGCCTTGCCTCGTGTGTTCCACCATGCCATAGCCACAATTCTAACTCTAGCTCATCTTCTCCTCGTAATGCATCATATCTGCATTAAAACATAAAATAGCGGTAGCAACGACTATTCACCAAAAAGACATGTAAACAATATAAATAGCACGAGAACGGTATAAAACATCACAAATGGGAAGCTATAATAGTCTATATGAAAGTGATACATCAGTACATCACCCCATATTTTCCGATTAAAATGGTTACAAATGAAACATACCCAAATACTCTAAAAATGTCAACATTTCATCAAAAACACAACAACAGATCTTGTGAAAAAATCGGTACCTTTTTAAGCCACTTTGTGACCATGTACATCTTTAAGCCAAAATACGAACAATAATAGTACGATAAAAGTGGTACCACTTTAAGATCCTGTATTTTAATCCAACAGTTGTACCACTTTAAGTCCCTACATCTTCGGATTAAGATGGTGACAATGTCAATGTACCCAAATATTCTAAAAATGTCATCATTTATACCCAAAAGCAGAACAACAGATCTGATGATAAAAGTGATACCTTTTCAATTCAATTTGTGACCATATACATCTTTAAGCAAAAAAGATGAAAATAAGAGTCTTATTTGACAACAAATTCAAGATCTTATAATAAAAAATGATAAAAAGCATCAACAACAACCAAAACAAGGAAATAACCAAAGATCTTCTAATAAAAAATGAAAACAACCATAAACAACTATAAAATTACAAAAGCGCACCCAAAATTTATCAAAATCATGAAGAACAAGTCCAGATCTGGTAATAAACAAACAAAATAATGGAGATTACCTGCTGTATTCGAAGCTCCTGTATTCTTTTTCGTCGGTTTGCATTTTAGTGCCATATTAACACAATATTGCTGGATTTAAGAGAGATTTTAGCAGTATTTTAATGAAGATTTGAAGAGAGAAAACGAGAAAAAGGCATGAAGATTTGGGAAGGAAGGATGGTTGAAGAGAGAGAGAGAGGAGAGAAAGAGAAACAGGGTGAAGAGAGAGAGAGAAGGAGTGAGTTTATGGTAAAAATAATGCATGGGGAAGATAAATGGTCAATTATAATACCCTAGTAAAAAAGCCAACCCATTAACCCGTTTTATGCCCAAACGCCACTATTTGCCCCGTCTTAAGCTTGTGACGGGTACCTCCGTCACAAGCAAGACCTATTGCAAAATCAATTCGACATGCCCCGTTTGCAAGTTCAACATTCTCAAAGGGAGAGTAGAAGTTTGACATGCCGCTAATACGAGTCCGGATCCTCTATCCCAACTAACACCATGATTTTGGTTTCGTTGTTGATGATCAATGTAGAAAACAAAAAGAATCGCCCGTTGTTGTGCGCCTTGTAACTGGTTTCATTGTATATAGAGTAAAGTAATATTACACCCTTTATATACCACTTTTCTAAAAAAAACTTTCTTTTGAAAACCTTTTAATAAATTACTCTCATAAAATGTTCTCAGGTCAACTCGGGTTTCGAATCAGATCAGATCCTCAATTCGGGTGTGATTGGCCATTGGGTCTCCGGTCATTCAGGTCGGGCCAAATTACTAGGTCTGGTTATTGTATTGTAACATTCGCCTCGCTTATAGAAAAAAGAGTAAATAAACCAATGGAACGGAGAAAGTAAATAGGGGTGTTCAAAACAAAACGAACCGAAAAATCGTGCATTTTCTAAGTTCAGCTAACGAAACCGTTACGACAAAACAGTTCGGTTAAGGTTCGCAGTTTTAGAAAAATGGTTAACCGAACCGTTTTTCTTTCCTTTCATTTTCTTTGTGTATCAATTTTAAAAATAAAAATATTATTGTATATAAAAAAATTGTTCCTACCAATTTCTTTATGTATCCAATTTCAAATTTTTTAAAATTGATTAATACAGTACTAAACTTTATCTAGTTAACTTTATTGTTGAGTATGAAAATTTAATTAAATTACTAGAAAAAATAAACGGACTTGAACAAAAAAAGAATATGTAGAACTATTAACGGTTAACTGTTAACCAAAGCGTTTGTGATAGGTAGAATCGATGCGGTTCACGTTTGAAGTTTTAGCAAACCGTATGCAAACTGAGTTAAATTAGCGATTCGGTGAACTGAACCGTATTTGGTCTCAAACAAGACGCTTGCTGTAGTTGTCAAGTTGTCATTGAAGTATTTGTCAATCTGTCGTCCGTCAGGCCGTCAGTAGGTGACTGTGAATTATGGAGTAGTGAGAGTAGGTCTACGGCTTCGCTTATATTTTCCATAAACTTTCATCACCACAAATTCTCAATCCTCTTCTCAAGAAAAAAGTCCAGTGACGTAAAAAAAAATTCTGGAAACAAATCTTACGGCATCATTATCAAACTTTTAACTCAAACTCTCAGTTTAAACATATATTATCAATTTAAAGTCGTAGAGGAGTCAAATATGTCCGTTCCATTTGTTTATTTACGTTAGTAACGAATTAAATTCTACCTATTTTGATAGAATTTTATTGATTCATGAAAGAAACTAAAAAGGTTATGAAGAATTAATACTCCCTTGATCCATATGAGTGGTAACATGAACTTACTTTTTGTGAGGAAAAAAGTAGGTCCATGTTATCATTGGTGTGAATCGAAAGAAGTATATAAAACTGGCATGGAAAAGATGGTCTTACAAGATCGTCTCGCGTCTAAAGGTTATGAATGCCGTTTATCAAAAACTTGGTTTATTTTACATGTAGACTCCTTTGTCTTGTTATCTTTTTACCTATCTCATTTGTATGTTTACCTTTCTAGTTTCTATATTGAGAGTAATTTTAAAGGATAATTTAGTCATCTACATAAGTTATTGTCCACCTGAATAACATCATCCACAATTTGTATGTTTACCTTTCTAGTTTCTATATTGAGAGTAATTTTAAAGGATAATTTAGTCATCTACATAAGTTATTGTCCACCTGAATAACATCATCCACAAATTGTCCTTCTCCCCTCTTTCGTCTTTGTGCCAATAGGAAAAATAAACAAATTACTCGAATCATAGGGAACATGATTAGGGGTGGGCATAATCCGATCCGGATCGGAAAAATAGACCTGTCCAAACTGGAAACCAGAACCGGTACTACAAATTCCGGTCCAGTCTCTGGTCCACCATTTTCTAACATGTTATTTTCCGGTCCAGGCCGAAATTCCCGAAATTGTTGTTATTTGCATTTTTTTTCTTAAAATTATATTTTTAGGGACTTGCTAAATCCCGCGCATCATTTTACTCAATTCCGCGCATTTTTCCACCATTTTCCAATTGTATCCCTCTCATTTCTCAACCCTAACAAGAGAGGAACAAGAGAGAGAAACATGAGAGAATTGAAAACCCAAAAAAGCTTTTGTAACCTCCCCACCACCCTCCCTGCAGCGGCACCCTCCCCCACCACCCTTCCACCGCCGGCGCCGACAGGTTTGGCATGACACTAGCGACTTCTTGCATTTCTTACATTGATAAACCCTAAAGAGAGAGAGAGGGATACCACTTAACAGCCGCCCCTCCATCCGACCCACCATTCGACCGCCGACGGAGAAGGGGTTTGAGTCGACGGCGACGTGGGTTTGGTCGACGGCGACGGGTCGGGGTGGTTCACGCTATCACATGACTACATAAGTGGTCGACGGACGACGGCGCGGGGAGTATGGTGCTTAGGGTGGTCGACGGTGATGGGTTGGGGTGGTCGCCGGCGGGTGGTGGAGTAGTTAAGGATGGTGACTGGTGATGGTTGTCAGGGAGGTGGAGTTACAGATTTTGCGTGAAATCAACATTTTTTTTTCTTTTTTTTAATGAAGGGTAGTGATGGAAAGGAGGTGGAAAAATGCGCGGGATTGAGTAAAATGATGCGCGGGATTTAGCAATTACGTATTTTTAATCCTGTCCGATCTGGTCCAATGGAATTTGAAAAGGTGGACATATAATGACTAATTCCGGACCAACCGGTCCGATCTTTGACCATAATTTTTCAAACCCGGTCTCAGACCTGAATTTTTATAATCCGCTTCGTTCCAGTTCCATATTTTTTGTCGATTTCGGTTCCGGTCCGGTCCGTTCTGCTCCGGCTTTGGACCGATGCCCAACCCTAAACATAATACTTCGTATTAGATAGATTGAAAGTTCGATGTCTAAACCTGACTAAATTAAACCGACTTGAAATGATAAGATTAGATCAAAATAGACTCGAATACAAATACACACAACCAAGTAACCAAAATCACTAAAAGAGTGGAAATAGTCTCAAACATAGAACGACATTCCCGCGGAAATTAGCTTAAAATACTACCCGTAGTACAACCTGCGTGATCATCACCTACCACCATTGCAGTCACATTCAAGCTTATACTTGAGTAACAATGGTGATGATGTATACAACACTGTCGGTACTAATGGGGCGGATGATGTGCAGTGTTGGACCATTAGTACCGGATAGGGTAAGGATCGTTCGTTCTATAGAGGACCGGGCATACTCCAAGAACTCCGTGATTGTCGACATTCTTCTTAATTTGATCATCGTTGCGGTCTCGGTCGTATTGCTGGTTTGTACTGCAACCGAGAAACCGAATGTTCCGCTTAGGGTTTTGGCGGGCGGGTATGTGCTGCAGTGTTTGATTCATGTGGTTTTGGTTTGCTTTGAGTATCGCCGTGTGGCGGCGAGGCGGAGGAGAGAGCTTGATTTGGAGGCGGCCGATTATGGTAGTTTGGCCGGTAATGCGAGGTGAGGGTTATTCCTTCCTTACTAATTTAATTGATTTGAGTTTGATTTTAGGAATTTAGGGTTTTTGTCATTGTTGTTATATATGCATTGCATTGCACTGTGTATGGATTATTAATTTATTATTGTGAAACCGATACGTTCTGTTGGTAAATGGGGTGATTTACTGATTTGGTTACCATGATTCCAAGAACAGATATGTTCCGTTGGCAAATGAGATGATTTGGTAATTTGGTTACCATAAAGACCCGTGTATGCGTTGTTTGTGAAACAAATACTTTCTGTTGGTAAGTCAGATGATTTGGTTACCATTAAGACGTATGTATGTGTTATTATTGTGAAACAGATACGTTCTGTTGGTAAATGGGGTGATTTGGTTACCATTAAGACCCTTGTATGGATTATTGTTGTGAAATTGATCGTTCTGTTGGTAAATGAGATGATTTGGTTACCAATATTGTGAAATGGATGTGTTTGTTTGTAAATCAGGTGATTTGAGTCTGTCGCACCGTGAAGACTCATACTACTGTCTTCTACTGTGCTGAACATGTGTTTTTTGAGAATATTATGGTAGCAGCTGTTTATTGTGGAAGGTCTAGTAGAGCGAACATCATCATCTAAACGACCACAAAATAATGAATGAACTACTACAAACACTCAAAACTGGCATTCATTCTATAAGCAATCTTCATTTCTATTAAGGGCTTGCTTGAGAGGGAGTTTGTTGTCGTGGATGGTAGAAATGAGGAAGAGAGTGTAATAATTGCTCCACTAAGGGGTGAACAGTTACCCATCTTCCATATGAGGGCAAGCAGTCAAGCACTTAAACAGTTTGAACCCTTCATTCCTTAAACCTACTCAGGTAGAACTAGTGTGTTCTCAATGAGTGTACTGATTCCTTATAATAATTGCGTGTATAAACATGTCTTGCTTAGAAGATTTTCACCATATGCTTGTGTTTCAGGTTTGTTGTCGTTTGGTCTGTCACCGTTTGATTTATTTTATACTTTATTAATACTGTGTTTACTTGTGCGCTCATGGATCAGCTTTGCACAAAGGTGTGACTTCTTGAACGTGCTGGCGTCATATGTTTGGGGGATTGTTGACATCTATTGGGTACGGTCTGGCGGCAAGCTACTTAAGCAAAATGCTCCATGGCTGTATAGGTATGCTCTCCTTCATTTCCGACATGAATTCAGTGCTCCTAGTAAAAGATAGGTTATTAGGATTCAGAATAAAAGCAACATGGGTTAATGGGTTACAATTTACAAAGTCCTTAAAACTATACTCCTATATATATATGTGTCTTCCCTTCGCCAGTGTTGCCTTGTTGCCACATGGTAACTATAATATTATCTCTTGAGATAATCATTTTTTTGCGTCTTTTTAGCTGCCTGTTAATTTTTTTTTATTTTTGTTCGCCAGTTATGCTTTATCTTGGTCTTGCTCATTCCCCCTTCTTTTTGCTTTTCTTACAGTTTGTTGTACTCTTGGCTCCCCTCTTTCTCATCGCCATTTATGTTTTACCATAGTGTCTTTTTTGTAATGTGCATCACTCCTTTGGTGTCACATGATTAGTATAGCTCTCAAGTCTCCACTGTAAGGAATACAGAATAAAAATATTTATCAGCATACTTAGGGATTACCTATGCCACAACCATGGTTTTACTACTTTTAACGTCGCATACCCCAACGATGTGTTACCTTTTTCTGCAATGTCAGTGTGGTTAAGAGGGGAGCTTTATTAAACAGAGCAGCTTTACCACAGGTTGATTATAGTCGAAGGACATGGTTGTGTTCATGTTCATTAACAAAATTCCTTCGCAGTGTTTGCGGGTAATGGTAAAAGTGTCGGAGAAAAATTGCGACATTTCCTTGTATTTGAGGTGCTGGTTTCATTCTGGTGCATAATCTATTATTAATTGTACATTAGTGGTTGCATTGCTTATATAGCATCTTTATGGGATCATACAAAACGTGCTTACAAGTTTCCAAGGTTTC
>JAGPOY010007237.1:0-15244 GCA_018983105.1 Silene uniflora | reverse complement strand
GTACTCCTATTATTTTACAAAACTATTTTGTTGCTTTAATTTTTCGTTTTCACATTTTTCTTACGCTTGACCGATTGGTGGATTCAAGCCCAAACGGTTCGAATGATGATTCATGTTAGTCGACCCCAAATCATGTTGGGAGTTTGGGACTAAGGCTCGTTGTTGTTGTTGTCATTTGGAAGTAACATTTGCCAATGCACATTCGAATGCAAATTTCATTATGGACCTCTCTTTATTTTATGCATTGTTTTGGTTGGTAAAATCAGTCCCTTGCTTCATCATAGGTGGGGGCATTTGAAGATCTAGGGTAATGATTATATGAATTAGGCTTAAACACAGCAAAATTAAGTCTTTTACTTGTTATAGTGGTGAGTGAACGTAATACAACATTTTGTGCTTAATGCTTCACTAGAGATTTGATCCGACTATCTTCTTTATTTTGACAAACTTCTCTTTCCCAACTTTGTCGCTGCATGTACATTTTTTAGGTGCGGTGTGGTAGTAACTGCTGAATATAAACATTTGTGAATACATGAGATAGTTATGGCTTTGATTTCTCAGTAATGCTCTCTTTTATCACTCATTTATGATATACGCCGTATATATTTATGCCAACTGCTGGTTGCTTAAGAATGTTGATGTCTTGATGATGAAATTATTGTTGATATTTTTTTCAGAGTGAAATTACAATTTTTTTATTTATTATTTTTTTTTTTCTGAATTTTTTGTTACTTGTTCAGTCTGCTTGACTATCGGTGCATATTCAAAATGGCTTGATGCTTCATCAAACGGACTTTCGGTTCTGCCTTCACTTGTGGACATACTTATGAGTGGTATGAGCACATCAGAAGATACTGCTGCAGCTGCTGCATTGGCATTCAGACATATTTGTGATGGTTTGTTCTCTTATCATCTGATGCTATGGCCTATGGCTCGCTAACTGTGATTCTCCATGTTCTTTGGCAAAATGACATCCCCTTCTTTACTTGTTAATGCCGGGAAAATCACATATCCTGATTTGAAATGTTGGAAATAGTTTCTTAGCATTTTCTGAGATAGATGTAATTATGTAAACTCTTCTGCCTCTCCACAAGAATCATACCATTTAACTCTATAGGGAAGCAAATGGAGAACATCTCAAAAGTATCCTCCTTCCCCCTCATAGCCCAAAGAGTTGTTTTCTCTCTCCATCCAGAAAGTGAACAATTTACATGTTCTTACATCATTGTCTGCCATGTCCAGTATTATGGTACTGTTACATTTGATTTGTTATGTAGGCAATTCTTGTAAACTTTTCTGATATGTTTATGAAGGTCTCAAAAAATTGGTTATCTCATTGTTGCATGCTCCTATCTATGAGACTATGACTGGCTTGTACACAATGATGACTATATTTTGGTTCCATGCTTCTCAATGATAAAGCTACTTATTTTGCATGAAGATTGTCGGAAGAAGCTGTGTGGATCTTTAGATGGCCTCTTCCATATCTACCAGAGGGCGGTTTATGCTGATGGAGGGAACTTCAGAGTGTCTCCTGAGGATTCCCTGCACTTGGTTGAAGCACTTAGGTATCATTGTTGCAAATTTTTAGAGTCTCTGTGAGCCTTATGTGCCGTTTTGTTGTAATCTGACTAGCCCTTTGTTATGCAGCATGGTGATCACAGAACTTCCTCCAGACCATGCGAAGAAGGCGGTGGAAGCATTATGCCTTCCTGTTGTTACTCCCCTGCAGGTAACTATTTTACGATGGCAATTTACCTTGCAATGCTTTTGCTTGTACGTCAAGTGTTATCAATTTGTTGATACTTTTATGCTCTTAAAAATCAGGAAATAATCAATCAAGGTCCAGTTATTTTGGGACAAAAGGGCCCCCGTGAGCTAACTGTTCATATAGATCGTCTGGCATATATTTTCAGGTAAATATATATGGTTAAACTTATAACTCTTATAGCCTGCATCAAATATTCTCACAGTACTTCTGCCGTTGTAGATATGTAAATCACCCTGAGGCTGTGGCCGATGCAATCCAGAGGCTCTGGCCTATTTTCAAAACCATTTTTGATGTGTAAGTTTCACAAACATGTTGTCAAATGATGTGTTTAGAAAGTTTGCCTAGAGTGCTAATTATTTATTTGAACACAGCCGTGCATGGGACATGCGGACAATGGAATCGCTCTGCAAGGCATGTAAATATGCTGTAAGTGTTTTTGAATTGTAACTTTCTCTCAACTAGAACTGTAATTGATCTTGCCGATTGCTCATAAGGAGTTGGGACTTGTTAGCTTATCATTACATATTGACAATAACAACCATCCAGGATGAATTATTTTCCAAGATTGCATTTTGAAACTGGAATTTCTATGCTTGTGACTGTCCTACTGTTAGATTTATTAAATGCGAAGTGATGCTACTGAACTGTTTTGTGAAGGTTATCCACTAAGATGGTGTATCCTCTTGGTTTTAGTGGTCTAAAATCATTGGTCTAGCAAGATGTGACTTCTTTTGCATAGGTATCATCATCATCATCACCAACAACAAAATCACCCAATTGCATAAATGGTTCTCGGCTTCTCGCTTATGGCAATAAGGCGGGGCTTATGTAAACAACTTTATTATGCTGAGATTTGAGTAACCGAGAAGGTGTTTCAGAATCAGTAATGACTAGATCTGTCAAACGGGCCGGGTCCTGGGTCGGGTCATACGGGTCAGGTCAGGTTTCGGGTCAAGAAATAATTTTTAACGATTTTTTTATCGAATAAATATTTTTTTTTAAAATGTAAAACATATTTAAAATTAATATTTTGATCATATTCAATGTTTACATTAATTATAGGGTTTTTGTCAAACACAACCTTTAAAAAACTTTTTTTTCCAAGTACCACCTTTAAAAAAAAAAGTTTGTAAAACACAACCTTTAAATTTTTCCATATTATTAAATATTATAAAAGTTATATAAATTTGACTTTTTGATTGTGTTTTTAATTTTAAGTAATAAAAATAATAATTTTTTAAATATTTTTTCAAATATAATATCTAAATAAATATTACTCCCTCCCATCCACTATATTCTTCCCTATTTCCATTTTCGAATTATTCGGGTTTTCTTCCCTATTTCCTTTTCTGGAAGATTTGTGTGGTCCAAATTCATTTTCTTATTCTTTGTGCAAAAAAACGGGGAAGAATATAGTGGATGGGAGGGAGTAATATTTTAATAAAATTATTGATTTACCTTTGAAACAACGGGTAGGGTCTCGACTCTAAAATAGCGGGTCATTTCGGGTTCAGGCAAACAGGTTACCGGGTTGAAATTTTCGGGTCTTGACCCTTGAAAAACGGGTCGGGTCTGGTTTTCGGGTCGGGTAAGGATTTGACAGGTCTTAGTAATGACCCATAATAAAATTTGCATGAGATGTATCAACTGACTGCTACTTCACCACATAAGAAGTACAAACAGTTTAATGAGGCATAATTCCACCATACTCAAAGTCAAAATAATAGCGTCTCTTGCCTGTGTTAATGGAAAACTTCCTTCGTTTGCATTTTTCTTTCCTTTCCTGTCTGTTGTTTTTATCTTATACACTTGGTTTAATTGTGTAAGACTGTAGGTTTACATGGCCTTTTGAAATGTTTTCCGTAATTTAATGGATTAGTCTGCTTCAGTGGCTATCTGAATTATTGACTTAACTAGTGAGGAATGATTTGTTCAACATACAAATCATATCAGTGTCATGTCCAGGAGGAGGCTGATTACTGTTATTATGGAGCTTTTAGTTAATTACTGCTATGTACTCTACCTAATATCATTACTTTTTTTGTTTCAAGTTTTTAAAGGCTTCATAACTTACTTTCTTTTTTCCATTTTGTAAGGTAAGAACTTCGGGAAGGTTCATGGGCGTTACGATTGGAGCAATGTTAGAAGAGATTCAAGGACTCTATCAGCACCACCAGCAGCCATGCTTTTTATATCTCTCGAGTGAGGTCATAAAGGTATAACATTAATTGAAGCACGAATAGTCACAAGGTGCAGTGACACACTGTCCATGAGGCAAACCTGAGACACATCCAAGATGCTCTTTTATGCAATATCCATACACGTTTCTTCTTGTTCTTTTCTTCGTTCCTCCCGCTGCCCCTTTATTTCTAGGTTTCACTCGTTTTACATATTGGCCGTCATTAAACCTCTAGAGAAATATGGTTGGTACTTGGTAGACAGCGTGCCTGGCTTCTAACCATCTTGATACGCCATGCGCCTTCGGAAACCAAGCATTATTTTCCCGAAGTTCTGTTCTGTTTTCCTAACATCATATGGATTTTATGTTGCAGATATTCGGCTCTGACCCGTCTTGTTCAGAATATTTGAGAAATTTAATTGAAGCGCTTTTTAGGCGAACAGCATGTCTTCTTGCAACAATCAAAGTATGTTTTGCGGGTTCTGTGATAAATTCGATTATTTCGGCATAGCTTCTTGTCAGTTGATATATTTGGATTCTGTACTAGGATTTTACTACCAGACCAGATATAGCAGATGATTGTTTCATATTGGCTTCAAGATGCATCCGATATTGCCCACAAATATTCATCCCTTCCACAGTGTTCCCTCCACTAATAGAGTGTGCAATGATTGGAATTACAGTACAACACAGGTATCTGCAGCATTTTCTCCCTTCTCCGTAATAATGTTATCTTATTACCTCTGTATATGTACCTTGATACCTGATTACCTTTTCTTATAAAATGCGAACCACATAGTTCTGTAATTTTATAAGTTAAGCGCCAGTAATGAAGTTCTGCAAGATCCTGGTTGCTCTCCTGAGACAAGTAAATATTCCTCGCCCACAGCTCAAGATTTTTAATTGTGGGAACATGCATTATACTGACTCCTTCAAACTTCAAAGCTCCCTTTGTCATTTCTCTGTACAAAAGTGGAAAAGAAAAGGAAAAAGCTTACATCATTTTATTGACTTCTTGAATCCGTGATAACTAATCACCAAAGGCTGTGTAAATTCCCTTTCTTGTTCCAGGAGAAAGAGAGCCATTCTTTTCACTGAGAAAAGTTTATCTTATCGCTGTTCTAAGTTGACAATACATGAAATTTACCTCTCAATGTATCTATTTGTGTTGCTGATGTGCATAAACTCAAATATGCCTTAAAAGCACACGATTCTCTATGTGCATAACTTGGAAATCGTTGGTAGTTTTTGTATTTATCTGATGGCAGTGGAACGCAATCCAAATTTGCTGGATTTTTTGTCTAATATAATTTTAGGATTCAGCAAAGGTCTGTTCTAATTTTTGTCCAAAATCTAAAGCTATATCTTATGGCACAAAAAAGACTAGTGGAGAGAATTATTCTGACAGAATCAGCAGCTGTTTTGGGTTCTACTCCTAGCCTCTCTCCTCTACTTCTTCTTGAAAAACCCAGTGATAAATGAACCTCATAATTATCTCGGAGGTTCAATTTTTCAAGTTGTGCCGGACTTTTCATGTTACATCTTCATTGACCCTGTGTCTCATTTGTTATTGCTCAAAACCTTGACTGGACAACCTTGTATTGCTATTTATGTCTTGCAGGGAGGCTTCAAATTCCATATTGTCATTCTTATCTGATGTCTTCGATCTCACAAACTCGCGTGAAAGTATCCAGTACTTGCCAATCAGGGACAGTGTGATCATTCCAAGAGGTCCAGCTATCACTAGGATATTGATTGCATCACTGACAGGCGCTCTTCCAAGTTCTCGTTTTGAAACCGTAATGTTCACCTGAATAATGCCAAATTACTATTTAGCTGACAAATGTTAAGTTAAGACGGTACTAGGATAGGATTGGCCATGCATATGAGGTTTTGGGGTAAGATTCCATGCTAAAAACTTGCCCCAAAATCGTTAACAGTCCACCCTGTTTTACCCTAGGGCGTGCTCTGTATTCGAAACCGTTCTTAACTGTGCTTTTTAAACTTCTTTCATCCCATTTATTGCCTCCTTTTGACTTTAGTGGTCAAACATTCTAGATTTTGACCGATAATTTCTCACAAAAAAAGATCGTTCCAAATTTTTAAAAAATGAATAAAGATATCTGTTTCGATAATTCAGAGAAATTCTTTACTGTTTGTCTACCACTGTCGTTTTGGCATGCTAAGATATTAGCCTAAATTTGCAGGTAACGTATGCGCTTATAGCACTAGTCAAAACTTATGGCGTTAAAGCTTTGGAATGGGCAAACGAGAGCACATCATTGATCCCAAAAACAGCATTGACGGAGATTGAAAGCTCAAGGTTCCTGCAAGCACTATCTCAGGCGGCATCAGGCGCTAATATTAACGACATCATGGTTCCGATTGAGGAACTCTGTGATGTTTGCCGACGAAATCGGACTGTCCAAGAAATTGTTCAAGATGCTTTGAAACCCTTGGAATTGAATATGGCTCAGAGAGTATAGTACTGATGCTTCTTCGAGAGAATCTTAGTGCACAGTTTATGCTATAGAGAACCCACAGAATTGAGGGGGCTGTTTTTCAAAAGGCCCTTGTAAAGAAGCTTTATTTGCTCTCAACTGTGTATTATTGCCATTTTCATTGATATATGGAACGTATACCCCATATTAATTTTTTGTAGATGTGGCTGGTAGAGGGAGATATGAAAGACGGGTTTGTTGTGTTTTTTTGGCGCATAGACGGGTTCCTTGTATTGTAGACAGTAGCAGTTGCCATTATCCTGGGTGTGCTATGAGTATATTGTGACTAGAAAACTTTTTTGGTCGACTTCTTACTGACTTTATGCAAACACCAGGTCTTCTAGTACAGAGATCTGACGATAATGAAGTCACAGTGGGTTAAGGAAGAAGCTGCATGTGTTGTTTTGCCACTAGATTGGACCGGGTCACCCCGGTTACGTTTATTTTGTGAAATACAAGCTACTTCCTCCAAAAACTAATGTTCTACACATTTCATTAAAATATTTCACATATATTAGAGAGATAAGAAGCACATTAGTTTTTGGAGGGAGTATTGTATTAAGTTCTGTACGATTTTGTTTTCACGCGTGAAATCGACTAAATTTTCATGTTTACCTGTTTCGTGCTCGTGTTTTTCGTGTGGGGTTGATGTTTTACCTATTTCCACATCCCATATTCCATATTTCCATGGCTAACGTGTTTGTCTTCTAGCTTTTAAGAGTTCCCACTTGCAAATGCTATTCCTTCAGCCATTCTTAAATTGACTCTAAGCCCGGCCTTAAAGATGGTTGAGATCTAGACTTTTGTGAGCCCGAGCATTAGACATGAAAGTGGACATGCGAGTCCTGGAATGTGCCTAGACCACCATTTTCATTTCATCGGCATGTCAGGACACGGCTCGACGCCAACCTTCCCATGTTCGGGCCGAGTCATTTTCTCCTTCCGTCACGGGCTAGCATGAGGCATGTCAAGACACTGTCCACTTTCATCTCTAATCAGTTAGAAGATTAAGAAGATAGTCTATGTTGGTATTGAAAATTTAAGACTAGTGAGTAGAGATGGCAATGGATCGGATCTGGATCGGATCCTATAGGATCTAGATCCAGATCCATTTCACGGGTATCGTACCTGGATCCTATCCAGATCCTAAGGATCTAAAATTTCAAGAACCATATTCGGATCCTATGGATTCGGGTCCAAAACGGATCTCAGCAAGTTTAAAGTAGCGTCATATCAGAGTTACACGTCATATACAAGTTTCGATATTACACTAGCCTTAATAGCACACTAAATAATTATCAAATGTCAAAGTTTGCTACCACCATTTACCAGCAAAATAGTAAAGTTTAACAATTACAAACTTATAACCATGTTCAATGCCCCTGACATTGTTGAAACTTAAAGAAAATAAATTGTTTAAAAATACAAACAATGTTTACTACAATAAGTCTCCCTTGTGACGGATATAAAGTTGAAACGGGCCAAGTACCTCCCACTTGGGAAGATAAGACAAGCCTAGAAGATAAGACAAGCCTAGAGAATTACCAATAGCTTGTCTTTTCCTACCCATATGGCTATTATTTGATTCGTCACAAGCTTGTGAAAGATATGTCCGTCACAAATGAGAAATTTTATGTTTACTAACCACAAAATACCGCACATTTGGAATAGATACATAATAAACAAAGGGTATTGTTCAAAGGCTACTAATTAGATGGGCTTAGCCGTGGGCTTGAGAATTAGACGGCTTGAGAATTAGACTTAGAAAATATAAATGGATCCGAGGGTCGGATCTGGAATCTCAGAGGAAGAATCCAGATCCGGATCCTGATAATCCTATATGGATCTGGATCCGATACAAATTCTACGGATCTAAAATAATGGAATCCAGATCCAACCAAATGGTATTGGATCTCGCGGATCCGGGACGGGTACTCAATTCATTACCATCTCTACTCGTGAGTAGTAAAAAGTGAGTGAGGAAGCAACTCCAAATATTATTATAGAGATTTTTGACGAGTAGTATATTATGGATAAAGTGAAAAATATGAAAATTGAGTTAAGTTTTAAAGATAAAATAGTATTTCGTAGATGTTAATACTACTTCCTCTGTCTATATGTATTTTCATTTTGGAGTGTACAATCAAATCAATTACTTTTTATATCCTAAGGAATAATTTACACTTGTTTTATTTTGTGAGGTGAAATAAAGCATGTGTAAATTATTGAGTGAGATGGAGGGAGTATTATCTATTTCTATTTTTGATAGTTTTAAACAAGTTGGCAAAAGTACTTGAAGGCTCTATTTGACAATGCATTTCGGGTACCGTATTTGGTCAAAGTAGCTTATTAGACCAAAATTTTAGGTACCTTATTTTTTTTGTAAGTGTTTGACAAGTAACTTATTTAATAACCAAATAAGCTATCTGAAATAAAATGCAACCTATAGTGGCATTTGAGATTTCAGTTACCTGATTTAATTTTCCTTTTTACCCCTTAAATCTATAATATTAAATAATTATCATATCCTTTTACGTCATTTTACCTTAATCAGTTACCTTTTTAGTTAGTTTGCCAAACATTTTTTTATATAATCAGTAACTTTTTCAGCTCTTAATTTTCAGCTACCTTATCAGTTACCTTTTCAGATTTCGATTAGTTTTTCAATTTTCAGCTACCTTTTCAGTCAGTTTTGCAAAATAAAGCCTATTTAAGACGATAGTATCCGTCTAGTTGGTACTTGAAATAGGCAAGCATGTGATAGTGAAACTCAGTGTATAAGTTATTTTCACTTACTTTTCCCTTACCTTCCTTTTTGTATAAAAAAACAATATATAACAAATGATCGAGATTGGTGTTTTGGTTAATTTTAGTCGATTTAGGTTAAGTGGGGTCAAACAGGTCTTACGCGCTATTCGTATGCAATTGAATGTAAAGTACGTAAATAAGCAATGAACACAAGGCCTTTGGTGACGCGGAAAACCCGATGTGGGAAACGACCGCGTGAAGGGACGGTACCCCTCCAAGAATTGCACTAGCTTTTCGTTAATGGAGGACGAGTACAAGTAATATGGGGACGGCAAAGATGCTAATACAATTGCTTAGGGTTTCTATGTGTGTGAATGAATAATGTTTCCCTCCTTGTCTCCTTATATAGGACCTAAACCCTAGTGGAGTTTAGTTGCTTGCCGCCCAAGTCTCGTTGTGGCGCCTTCTTCCTTGAGCCCGGATCCTCCTTGGGTCGTCCATCATACTCCAGGCCCAAGCGTTCTTCCTTCCTATGTAGTCTCAGGCCCAATTCTCCCTTAGCCATGTTGCTTCCATAGTTCTTGGGCTGCCTTCTATTACTGCGGTGCTCGGCTTCCTCCTTGTGGGCCGAATATGCAAATATTTACCCAAACAGTTTGCCCCATAATTTCTTGCGAGATACGTCTTCGTTGATCGAGCGGGAAATTATCAGTTTTCAAATCCCGCGCAGCCTTTTTCTTTCCTTATCGCACACGCCTAACCCCTCGATACTCACCCCCTCGACATCCGCCCTACTTAATGCCCACATCTTCTCCCCTTTCCACTTTCTCAACCAACTCCCAACACTTTCCCACTTTATCTCACTAACTTTCCCTTTTTCCGATCAATAATCCATCTCTCCGTCGCCGACCTTTAGACTTCAGGTAATCTTTCCTTCTTTTCTTTAATTATGGACCGATCTCACCAAGCTTCGTCTTCTTCCCCTCACGACCAAACGGCAGACGACATGTTCCCGTCTCGCTGCCTTTTTGTCTCTCCCCACGACTACGACTCTTCCCTTTCTTCTTCCGATATCCCTCGAATCAAGGCTTTGCTTGGTCTTGGGGATGACATTCAGATTGTCTTCCCCGGTCCGGGCCAGAAAGCCGATGCCCGACGCCGTGGTTGGGTTTGGTTGTATTTTTACCCCTTTAAGTACGGCCTCCGCTTCCCTCTCCCTCGGCTGATTCTTGACTTTAACCATACCAATAACTTCGCCATGGTCCAAATCTTTGCCACCATCTGGCGCGTGTTGTTATATTCCCTCGCGGTGAGCGAGAGGACTGGTTCCACGATCTCCTTGGGGGATATGGCACATGTGGTCGGCATCCGATCATTGGGAAGGGGTCAGTATTCCTTCCGAAACCATGGCGAACCTATCTTCAAGCATTCCTCCAAGTCGAGAGATGAAAAATGGTTCGAGGAATTCTTCTACCTCAAGGTGGATTCCATTCAGCCTCCTGTCGAGGGCATGTTTGAGGCCTGGAAGCCTAATTCGAGTAAGCAGCTCTCTTCAGTCTTCTTATTGAATTTGTCTATCTCACTGTCTTACTTTTCTGTTTGCATGCAGGTCCAGATCCCTTGGTTCGTATCGGTGATCCCTCCGTTGCCAGAGAGAAGTTCTTTTGCATCCCCCAGAAGGATAGGCTATTTCCTGATTTACTTGCCGGATTCCCCGCCGCGTCGTCCTCCAGTCTTCAGACTTCCATTCGCAGCATGTCATCATGTAAGTGGTTTTCTACCTGATTCCTCCTTTTGCTTTGTTACCGTTTGATATTATCTCTGCTGATTGGTTATCGTGGATGCAGCTGGTGACCCCTACGAGGCCATTCTTCTTAGTGCTACGAGGAAGAGGGCTGCTGGGAGTCCTGATGCCCCTTCCTCCTCCAAGAGGCCTGCTCCCTCTCCTGCTGCTGTCGCTTCTCAACCCATCGCCGTGCGATTGAGATCTGCTCATCTTGCTCCGAGCCCTCTCGAGGTGTCTCCGCTATCACGCCACCCGCCTACTCCTCCTAGGAACCCTGTCTCCATTGCTGATGATATCACGCTACAATTCCTAGAAGGCTTCGGGAACGTTGATAATGTCCCTTACTGGCCTGAGATGAAGCAGCTTCTCTTTCTTGTTGTGGCTGCTACTTTTAAGGAGTTCTCCTCTGAGGAGATGGCTGATAATGATGTGCACAACGCCTTCCTGGTAAACATTTGCTGAACAACTCCTTCTCCTTCTTCCTTAGCTTTTAACTACACGTGCTAATACTGCCTTCTGCCTGCAGACCCTTCAATCCGCGCTGTACAATAAGAGGATGATAGGTGTGGTGCAAGCTGGGAACCGTGCTATCAACCGCAGAAATCAGGAGCTCACTCAGTCCCTGACTGATTTGGAAGATCAATGCACTGACTTAAAGAAGCGGTTGGCTGACGCGAAGGGAGAGCTGGCTCAGGTACAAGAGCGTCTGGCTACGGAGACGGATCAGCTAGCTCGTACTCAGGAGGTCTCCAGGAGCTTGACTGAGCACATCAAGGTTTCTGACGGGAGGATCAAGGACCTGACATCCCTAGCTACTGACGTGGTGGCTCATGCCATCTGGCAGGGAAAAATCAAGGGGATGCGGATCGCCCTGACTGAGACCATCACCCAGCAGCGCATTGATGAGGAGAACGAGCGCTTGAACGAGCTTTACCTGGTGCAGCCTAATCTCAGCTTGCTGATTCCAGAGGCTGGTGAGGTGAATTCTCCTGTCATGATGGAGCCAGAGGGAGCCAACTTGCCCCAGGTTGCTGCAGGAACTTCGAGTGCTGGTGGGGAAGTCATCCTGGATGCTGCTGGAGGAGATGCCATGGAGCGGGTACCTGAAAAGGAGAAGCAACCAGAGCAAGCGGGGGAGGTGGCGTTGTCAGCTGTGGAGGAGGTCATGGACTTGATCTCCTAATTTTTATTTTAAAATGTGGTGAAAGTTTTTGGGTCTGGCCCTGTGTGGCGCAGACTTTGTAAATTTTAAAACAATCTTTTGTGTGTCCTGCCACGGTGGTAGGACATGAAACTTTTATGTGCAGCCTGTCTACTGGCAGGTCGCTTTTTATCTGAAACACGTAGCCTAGTGCAGGCTTTGAACATGATTGTTTCTGCTGTTTGTCGTTTTTTGTGGTGATGCCCATTGGCAGGTTGTGGCGTGTCCAGCCATATTATGTCTGCCTAGAAGGCTGACTCTTAGATTATTACAGGGTAGAAGCTTATGTTGACTCGAGGAGTCAGCTGCAAGCTGGCCGTGTCGACTTCAGAAGTCAATTTAGGCATCTAAGGTAGTAATGTCGGCCGTGTTGACTTCAGGAGCCAATTTAGACCAGCCGTGTCAGCTTAGGGAGCTGATTTAGGCTTAGCTAGCTGTCATATCAGCCAGACGGCTGAGTTAGACGTAACGCCGCAATGTGAGACTACTTAACCTTGTTCATGACGCAAGGTGTGTTCGTCGAGAGTTTAACCATCAGGGGCGTACCTCATGAAGTTTTAGTGTCGTTCCAGGACGAGTGAAGCGTTGCAGGATTCTGGCTGCTCAGAGATCCCTGTGCTCCTTCAAGATTGTGCATGCATGCTGGGGCCCAAATAATGTCGAGTGGTTGGCGAGCCGTAAAGGCGACAACTGTATAGGAGGTGGTATCCGGGGTAGCTACCTATGAGCTGGCAGCACGGTCCCCCTTCGTATGTTCCACCACCTGCAGGCAACACTTTCAAAGTATCATAGAAGTTAGAGTACAAAGTGGCATGTCCAGAACCGAAAAAGTTTAAAATTGAAAAGGCCAAAGCGTATGTGAAGTACCTGGGCTATTCATGGGGTTCCAGGGTGACCATGGACCCAGAAAGCTACAGACCACACAGACTTCAGTATTTTGTTCTAAGTAAAAGATTACAAAGTTTCTAGTAGTTTGAAAAAGCTGATGGTATGCCTACAATATTTTTTTTTTTTTTTGGGTTTGCAAATACAGACTTTGTACACCGTCATCTACTTATTATCAAAAGTGATACCTCTTCAGGTGTAGTATGTTCCATGGTTTGTCAATTAATTCCCCGTTCATGGTCATTAACTTGTACGCACCACGGCCAACAATACTTTCCACCTGGTATGGACCTTCCCATTTGTAGGCGAATTTGCCTGCTTTCTTGTTTTTGGTGTTTTGGAACACCTCACGGAGAACCAGGTCTCCTACCTCCAGGAGCCTGACTTTCACATTCTTGTTATAGCTCTTGGCAACTTACTGCTTGTAGGCTGCTAGGTGAATTTTGACACTAGTTCTCAGCTTGTCTATTGTATCAAGGCTCCTGACCATCTCTTCATTGTTTTGTTCCCCTGTCATGCATCCATACCTGTGAGTTGGAACTAAGACTTCTGATGGGATTACCGCCTCTGCCCCAAACACCAGGCTGAAGGGTGTTTGTCCTGTCGCCATTTTAGGAGTAGTCCTGTCTGCCCACAGCACTAGGGGTAGTTCATCTGCCCATTTTCCTCCTAACTCCTCCAATCGTTTCCTCAAATTTCCAACAATGATTTTGTTACTGGACTCAGCTTGTCCATTAGAGTGTGGGGTCATGGGCGCATATTTTTTCAGGGTGATATTCCATCTGGCACAGTACCCATGTGCATCGTTTGACACAAACTGTGAGCCATTGTCACATATGATCTCTGATGGGATGCCAAACCTGTAAAGGAAATTACGCTTGATAAAGGAGATAACTTGCTTGTCCTTTACCTCTGTGAATGCTTCTACCTCTATCCACTTGGAAAAGTAGTCAGTCATTACTAGCATCCATACTATTTTTCCTGGAGCCTTTGGCAATGGTCCAACTATGTCCATCCCCCAGGCCATGAACGGCCATGGAGAGATGATTGGATGAAGAGGCTCTGCTGGCTGATGGATCATCGAGGCTGATCTCTGGCAGGCATCACACTTCCGGGCATAGTCCATTGAGTCTGCCTTCATTGTCGGCCAGAAATAACCGTAACTGAGGGCTTTGCTGGATAGGCTCCTGCCCCTGCATGGTTTCCAAATTCGCCACTGTGGAGGGCATGCAATACTGTTTGTGTTTCCTGTTTATCCAGGCATCTGAGGTAAGGACCCGCCAACGATTTCCTGAAAAGTACATCATCAATTAGTATGAACCGGGTAGCTTTCATCCTGAAGCTGCGTGCTTCATTTCTGTCAGCTGGGAGGGTGCCATCTCGCAGCCAGTTCAGGTAAGGTGTGCGCCAGTCCGTGTTAGCGTCCTGCTCTGTATCGGCTTCTTCTTCTGCTGTGTTTGCCAAGACGGCAGCCTGCTCCTCTAAACTCTGCTGGTATTCCAGTTCTCTTCTATCTACTTCTTCTGGCTTCGGTATTGATGGCTTCAGGACATGTGCGATTGGTATGTTTATCAGTTCTGTAGGCTTGAAGGTTGCCCCTAGGGTTGCTAAGGAGTCAGCTTTCACGTTCTGGTCCCTAGGGATCTGCTTGATTTTGCAGTCCTTGAATTTCTCTTTCATTTCTTTTGCTACCTTTAGGTAGGCTATCATCTTGGAGTCCCTGACTACATACTCATCATTCACATGGTTAAATATTAACAGGGAGTCACTGTATACTTCCAGGTACCGAATCCCCATGTCGAGGGCTAGCTGTAGCCCAAGTATTAGGGCTTCGTACTCGGTCTCGTTATTGGTAGCTTTGAAATTGCAGCGTACTGCCTGTGCTATTAGGACCCCGTTTGGTGATCGCAGGACCAAGCCTACCCCTGACCCCCTTTGATTGGAGGCACCATCAACATGCATCTTCCAAACCTCGTTGCTCCTTCCGTGTTCTAAAGTCAATATTTCTGCGTCTGCCAGGCTCTGGGTAGCTGGGCTGAAGTCTGAAACAAAGTCTGCTAGCGCTTGTGACTTTATAGCTGTCCTAGGGTCATAGATAATATCAAACCCGCTAAGATGTACTGACCACTTGGACAGTCTACCTGACGTGGGGTTAAGTCGTCACACCCAATCA
>JAGPOY010007227.1:0-13571 GCA_018983105.1 Silene uniflora | reverse complement strand
TCTTGGCGTTGATGTATATATATGGGTCTGGTTTATGGGGGTTGTTTGCGATAATAAGTGACCGCGTTATATGTTCAACACCGTGTTATATGTTTGCGTAGTTTAAACCAGAGCAATGTCTTCTATATCCGCTTTCAATATTATCACCGTGTTAAACATACAACGCGGTCACTTATTTTCGCAAACAACCTCCATAAACCAGACTCGTATATCATGAAATCGTTGCCTGGAATGTGGGATGGTTCAATTGGTGTAAGGTCAATCTCGGTTGTTTAAATTGGTGTAAGATCAATCTCGGTTGTTCATGATTATGCCTGGAATTTGCATCTTACTATGGTAGCGATAGTTCTTGTTTTAGATTGAGAAGTACTCCCTCTGTCCTTAATAATTCCCATTTCCTTTGTTTTCTCTCATCAAATAAAGCAAATGTAAACTATTCAGTTACTAGGAGAAAGGGAGATGTACATAACTGTCTTAAGAGACTCGTTAAAAAGTTATAGTGACAGACCTAAACAAGGTGTCATAGTTGGCTAGTTGCGTAGCTGCCGGATTCCTTAACAGGATTAATCAAATGGATCCTTAACATCACAAACTTGAAAGATTGATCACTTAAATTATCTATAGCTTAAGTCAACAAGAAGCATGCTTCTGCAACAATGATAAAGTCAACTCCTGTGAATATGTTCTGTATTCCTCACAAATTACCAATAATATTAAATTATGAACCTTATATACATTAATTATGATGTGAGAACCATACCAACTAATCACATTATATGTCTCGGCCGTCGGCCTTAAACAATATCCCTTGAATCTATCCAGGGCCGTCTAAGTGCAAGTTCAAAAGGTTCTCATAACCGACTACAAAGCTGAGTTATTCCTACTATCGAGTTTATTCTGAGAAATGAAGAAGATGATGCAATGCAAGTCGATAGCTGTTTGCATTATTGTAGCCATCTTGGGTGTTTTTTCAACCGCGGTGGGTCTTGTGCTCGAGTTTGCCCCTGATAAGACAATTTATTAAGAGCCTCACGCTCTCATAAACTTAGCATGGTATCAGAGCCTCACGCTCTTGAGGCCTAAAATAAACTTCCGCTGCCCTACCGGTGGGCGCATAACCTACCATGCCCATCGGTGGGAATTATGAATAATGATTTTACCGTATTAAGCATTTAAAAAAAAAAAAAAGGTTTTCGTTCCTACCCTTTATACAAAAGCTACCCGTTTGTTCTCTGCGGCAGAAATAAATTTAGTTACAACAAGAATTTTACTTTGGCATGTGTACGTAGGGTACATGTCAAAGCCGATGTTGTCATGTTGGTGTAATGGTGTTCATACTTCATCATGATAACTGACGCAGCTTATTATCTTGAATGATCCCATAAAAGTATAAATCGGTGGTGGGTTTTGTCCCATAAAACATTGGTTTCGGCTCTCCTCGTGTCGTGAGACGAGGCTATCTATTTATATGAGCGGGTAGGTGGTTACCCCTCGTATTATCGTATGTACTGGCGAGTTACGCACTTATCCTGACTGGCGAGTCGATTACGCATCATAAAGTACTGGCGAGTTACGCAACTATCGTGGCCGACGGGTCGTTTACGGAGTTTTGAATGAAGAAGAAGATTATGAAGACGAAGAACGTTGACATTTTTTTTTCTTCTTATATTTTTCTTATTAATTAATGTATTGTAATTTCCAAACTCATGATAAGTCGGTGACTTACCATAAGTTTGAGGGAGGGTATTAGGGAATAATATCCCATATGGAGTCATATGGGATAGTATTATTAAGATATTAATTAGGAAATAAATATTAGGAAATAATATTAATAGGATGTATTCTTATCTTACGGAATAAGTTAATTCTAGATCTAGGTTATGAGTCAAGGTAGTATAAATACTTTACCGTATGTTATGTATTGGAACACAATTATCAATTATCAATAATAAAGTACTTATGTTTTATATCTCTCTATAACTTAGCAGGTAACTTCTTGTTAATTAACCTATTTATGTTCAGGGGCGAAGCTAGAGTTATTCGATTGATTGCAGAAACCTTTGATGTTTTGGACAGGTTCATTTGTTTCGCTTTAGCTGGAATAACGATGATGACTACTGCCCAGGTGAAGATTGTGTGCAGTGTGATTACTTTCGCAGTCCCGCATTCTACCTGTTGGTTGCAGCTTCAGTTTCTGTCATTTTTGCTCAAATCATCATAAGTATCTCAACTGGCTGTGGTTGTTGCAGCGGACGGAATTCTTCTTCCTCTTCACAGATACTTTCCATTTTCGCTTTCGTCTTCTCCTGGTAATTATAGTTAGCTAATTGTTCATATATAGTTTCTTTTGTCGTTAGTATTGTTAAAATATGAAATAGTTGTTTTCGAAATGGCATGCAGGTTGTCATGTATAGCAGCAATAATAGTCTACTTAATCGGAGGAGCGAAACCGTATGGCGTTCAATTCCCTGAGTCAGGCCGCGTGTCCTCATTACGCAGTATCTGGGTTGATAATACAAATTGTTACAAGGTTAAACCAGGGATATTTGGTGCAGCTGCTGCATTTTCTTTTGGTGCTGCATCTCTTGGAATCATAACTTACCTTATTTCGATCTCCAAAAATAAAAGGAGAGAAATTTCGGGTACTACTGAGTTTCAGAATCATGGTAATTCTCCTGTTCATAGGGATCGACCGACTGACATAGCAGTAGCGCTACCAGACGTCCCAGCAACACCAGTGCGCCGGTTTCTGACAGTTGAACGATATCAGATTCCATCAGAACCACGGCGAATTCCTGTGATGGTACAAGCTTGAACTGCAATTAAAGGATTTTTCCAATCTTTTGAAATGAATGTATCAAAATCTATGATTAGAACGGAAACTTAAAGTCTCTTTCTTCTACTTCGATTCGAGGCTACAGACGTATTTGTGTGACTATTTGTGAATTTGATCCAACTTGACTTCTATTTCGTTTTCCCAGTTGCTAAATAACGTCGATTAAGTACTTCACATCGTCATTTTGTTCACGTAAATCCCATTTCTCTTTTATAATCTAATTCATATTCACTGAACCCTCTCAGAGATTTATTGTTATTTGTTAAGTCGAGCAGTTTCTTTATCTTAACAGTGCGTTAGGAAAAACCCAAGTTAAAACATAAACTTCGTTCGTCCGAGGCACAGTTTTTTCTCATCAAAGACGTAAATGTTAAAACTTGAAAATTTGTCGAATTTCAACAATATTGTAATTTAGACTCGGAGAAAAGAGGCTGCTAGTATTATGTAACATATCAATCATGCAATTTCAAGTCAATGAGTCAATGCATCTGCCAATGAGTCATCAGAATGAATGTACAACTATTTGATGCTGATGTTTCATACTTTCATTGACTACAAATTTGGTTTACTCTATGTTATTTCAACATCTACCTAACTAGTTTTGCATATAGCCATATACGAAGTAGTACTATCGTACTCGAGTATTTAAACCTGCCAAACGGGTCAACCGGTTGTATCTAGGTCACTTCTGTTTGAGTTTGTAAGAAACGGGTCGAGTTCAGATCGAGGGATTATTCGGGTCAAGTTAGGCTAAGTCATGTCAATTCAGGTTAGGGGTCAAGCACTCAAGCCCAGTATTCAGTTCGGGTGTCAGGTCGGATTTTTCGAGTCGGGTCTGTTTTGCCAGGTCTAAATTAGTATTCCATCATTCTTCTCTATTAGAAATACAAGCATAATTCTAAGATTAGCTTCAAACTTCTCTGCTTCAATGCTGAAGATTATGACACCAATTTTTGGGTCCCTCTCTATATTTGTGTTTATTATCCTGTCACATCTAGACATTATGTTTACTATTCTACCAAATAATTGATGAAACTTAGGACTAAAATGACCTTTTCCTGCATTATATAAACCAGGCATCACATAAGAATATGGTAAAACAGCTTAACATGGCTGTCTTAGCATTACCACTGTTAATCCTCACATCTCTATTAGCCGGTCTCTGCAATGGGGCCGGAATCGCCACATACTGGGGCCAAAACACGGGGGAAGGCACCTTAGCGGCCGCTTGTGCGACAGGAAATTACAAATTCATAAATATCGGTTTCCTGAATGTATTTGGAAATGGTCATACACCTCAACTAAACTTAGCTGGTCACTGCAGTCCAAATATTGCAGGAAGTTGCAGTAGCATCGGAAACGATATCGCTAGTTGCCAAAGAAGCGGTGTCAAAGTATTTCTCTCTTTGGGTGGTGGTCTTGGCACTTACTCCCTTTCCTCTCCTTCTGATGCTCAGCAGGTTCTTACTAATCCCTCCTCCTCATACTGTAACTTCTGTCAATCCGGTCTTACAGATTTGAATAGATTTGTAAATTTATCGTTACACGATTTAGCGATTTATCGTTTGTTTAGATACAAATCAAGGTTTCCTCTACAGTTCCTGGTGGAAAAAAAATTCTGATGTTGACGTGGTTTGAACTCCGGTCGTCAATATCACTTTTTATTGTTGACTTTATCAGCTAAATTAGATGGACATCAGCATACAAGGCCGAATATCAGGCCAATAAATATTAATGGGATTTTCTCAGTTTCATCTCCTTTTTGGGAAAAAAATTGACTGGGCTTAAATCTTAGCTACGACTCCCGAAAACGATAACTTTGTCCAATTGTCTCCCAAATAGATCGTTTTTACGAGGTTTTTGATATGAAAAAAATTTGTTTTCGAAACTCGTATTTGAGAGATATAGTCGGTCAATGTTTTTTTACGGAATAAACTTTGACTGCTCAGAATTCTCAGTTACAAGTTCCGAAATTGGTATTTTTTGTGTCCAAACTGATTGTCCTTGCGAGATGTTTGGTTTGGAAATAAAAGTTTCGACTTTCTGTAATGAGCTTGGTTCTTGTAAGTTAATCATTTGCTAATTTCTTTTCCATAGGTAGCAACCTTCCTATGGAACAACTTCCTAGGCGGAACCTCAACATCGCGGCCATTTGGAAACGCAATTCTAGACGGAATAGACTTTGACATAGAAGCCGGGACAGGAGCAAACTACGACGTCCTAGCCAAGGCCCTCCAAGGACACAGTACCTCACAAAGGAAAGTATTTCTATCTGCAGCACCACAATGCCCTTTTCCTGATGCACATCTAAGTTCTGCAATCAACACCGGTGTTTTCGACTTTGTTTGGGTTCAATTCTATAACAACCCTTTGGCTGCTTGCCAATACAATGGCAACACCAACCAGTTACTTAGCTCCTGGAGTAAGTGGTCTACTGTAAATGCTGGTCAGGTTTTTCTTGGCATTCCTGCTGCTACTGGTGCGGCGGGTAGCGGGTTTATTCCGCCTCAGGTTCTTATATCTCAAGTCTTACCGACTATTAAATCGTCGCCCAAGTATGGCGGGATGATGCTCTGGTTTAGGTTTTTTGATACCAGTTATAGTAACTCCATCAAGGGTAGTATCTAATATTTCCATTCACCAGACTAAATGAAGGACCTCCAGTGTTTTTTTTTTTTTACTGATTAAATGATATGACTGTAATTCTGTCTCTTGTGTGAAATCACTAGAGTACATCACCGACTAAATGAACCGTTCTTTGCGGTTGAAAAGAGTTTAACTGAATTGATTTAAACAGAACCGAACTGAATGGTTCTTAACTGAACTAAACTTAACAGAACAAGGATGAATTGACTAAGACAATCTGAATTCTGAACTTACTGGAGCTGAACTGATGAGACTAAGGGTGAACTTAACGAGACTGAATCGAAGTAACTGAAAAAAGCTAGAAAGAACATGACCTTGCTTTTCTCTATAAGTCACACTACACTCTAGAAAGTGGGTCTCGGCCTTTTATACCGCATTTTTCTTGTCTAGAAAAGCTAGTATTGATATAATTATTGTGCTTCAACCGTCAGGGTGGACTTTTCTCTAAGGAAATTCATGCGGTCGTAAGTACTTTTAATTAGTACGAATTATCCATAATCGTAAGCACATTTGAGAGCTGGCAGAGAGTTTAAGGTCGGTTACTAAGCTCAAAAGTTTTTCTCATCGAACCAAATTAAATGTTATCTGACCTCTAATAATCTTAAAACGGAAATATCCGTTTCAAGAGAGACTAAGTAATCAATAGCCTGCCTTCCCTAAGTCGCATTCCATGACATTCATTGGAGTTTCTAAAATGGAATTATTTTAGTTTTTACTGTTTTAGTAAGTACGGAGTAATAAACAACAGTATTTAGATTAGGAAAATCTAGTTTCCTAACTTTCCTTAAGTCGAGGTCTCGAGTTTTACTATATATTGATGGATGTATCGTATTGCACTTATTACAACTCAATAATACAAATTCAATCTTATGAACTACTAAGTACTAATCTCCCAGTCTCCCCTCTGAAATTCTACAGAACTAATCTCCCAGTCTCCCATCTGAAATTCTACAGAGAAGATGTGTTCTTACAATAAAAAGATTTATAGGATTCAGAATCTGGACTGGATTTCAGATTTGCCGGAGCCTATGATCCTTAATATATTATCTCGTCTTCCGTTGGAGGATTCTGCTCGAGTATCCATCTTATCTAAAACCTGGAGAAACTATTGCAGGCTATACCCCATTCTGTATTTCGATCATAACTTATTTGCATTGAAATCCCCTTGTTTCTGCTAATGCAGTCGTTGGAGAGCCTGATCTTAGTCAACTAAGGGAGATGTTTATGGACGACGTGGATCATCGTTTGACTAGTGCCAGATATCTAGATTCGCCTATTCGGAAATTAGCACTGAAGGTGGCCTTCAATAATAATTCCACGTACTTTTCTCGTGTTGATAATTGGATTGAATTAGCGAAACAAATTAATGTTGAAGACTTGTGTATTACTGTGCAAACGGTGCACTTGTTGTGGGATAATACCCTTGATAGTTCATCTATAGTATATGAATTTCCGGTTTCAATGCTGGCTTCGAAAGGCTTGCGCAAAGTTTCTATTCGAGGGTGCAAGTTGGGTTGTGACCCCATTAACCAATTTTGGTCTCTGGAGCGGCTCTGCTTGTCAAACGTTTTTATGGACTATGTTGCATTGGATAACCTGGCAAGTTTTTGTCAGGGGCTTGAAACTCTAATCCTCGAAAACTGCAGTGTCCAGATCAGATTTCTAAAGCTCTCGAAGTTTCCTAATCTGAAAAAAGCTGTTTTCGGAATACAGTCTGGCTGGCTTGATTATGTTGACATCGTAGACACTAACCTTGAGTGCATAAGCTGTGATGCTCAAACCGAACTTTGTGTCAGCGCTGCTGCTTGTGCCAGCATTAGAGAGATCGACTGTGTTTTTTGCACCATCGACCAGCCTACCTTGTTAAAAGACCTTACTTCTACATTTCCGCTTCTTGAAGAAGGCGTTTTACAGATACATGATACAAATACATTTAAAGCAGCTAGTAATCTTCTCAGGAAGTTAATTTTGCAAAGTGATGATTATAATTTCAATTGTGTAAAGGAGATGTATATTGATTGTCCCAATTTAACAAATCTCGATTGTTGGACTAAAGGTCTCGAAGAGTTACATCTTAATTGTCCGAAACTGAGAGAGTTCTACTTTGTGGGCACGACAGTCCCGAAGCGCGTTCTGTGTAGCTCGATGACTGAGCTAGAGGAGAGCAGATGGGGTATATCTATGAGGGACGCTTATGACACGACATGGTTGATGAAACTGAGAGAATTTCTCGTACAATTAATCGGAAATACGACAACCTTTGTTAATTTGCACTTGGAATTGCCAATGGTGAGTACCATAACCAGTTTTATTTAGGCCCTTTGATTTTCTTGCTTTTATACATAACTTTATGGAGTTAATTTGGTTTTGCCAGGCAACATTCGAACGTGAGCTAGTAGAAGCAATTGAAGTTTCCCCGCGACACAATATTTGCTTACAATTGAATCTTCGATACGAAGACACAGAAAATGAAAATGTAGCTGCTCTTGTGGATGGCTTTCTCTGGATTATTCGTCCAACCACCTTCATTATCGGATGTCGGAATTATAATGTCGTTAAGGTATTCTATTCAAACGGATGATATTTTTGTTACCACAAAGTAGTAAAAGGTTTAGGCAAAAACAAATGAGTGTTACTCTATGATAAAAAGAAGCATCCCGATCGACTAGTTTAGAAAACATGGAGAGATTCGTACCTTGGACTTGTCGTCCCTAATACCTCCATTGTATTCTGAAGGCTTTGTTCTTTTAGATTGAAATTGTCTGAACTAAACTTAACTTAATGAAGCTGAATTGAACTGAATTAAAAGTTAATTTGTGAAGAGAAGAGCTAAACTGAACTGAAATGAATAGAGTTGAACTGAACAGAAATGAGTTGAAGTTAAGTCCAAAAGAACAGGGCCGAGTCCTATATGAATTTGTCTTGCTGATTTGCTTTTGTGTTTGCAGTACTTGTGTGATAACTTGGTTAGGAAAGCGGAAGAGAGTATTTGTGATGAGCAGTTAACTCATCCTTGTTGGATTCCTCAATTGGAAAGCTTCGATGTGGAGTACCGGTTTGATGCTCCACATACAATCGTGAATTTGGCGGCTTTACCCGAGGAATGTCGAAACTTTAGAAATGCACTTCAGTTCAAGTTTCAGTGGTTCGTCAAATAAGTGAGAATGGAGCCTATAGAAACATGACGGGATTTGGTGAACCCTACCTCCGACATTGTAGAGTTTCCGTGGAACGGTTCTAATTATTCTGTGGATTAATATATTTTTAGAATATGTATGAAATATGAAGATTAAATGTCGCATATGTAACTTAAATTTAAAAGATTATTTGTTTTATTGTTTTATGTAATAACTAGTTTTGGAGCCCGTGGAAATCACGGGAGCGTTAATAATTTATTGTTTTAATCGGCTTAAAGATTATGGAAAATATGATTGGTTTCTTAACCAACAAATATTTAAGCGTTTGTTTAATTTCTCTTCATTGATTGATTGAATGAATTAGAGTTTTTAGACCTCTAATTATGGATGTGGTTTTAGAGCCCCGCATGACAACTTCAAAGTGCAAATAGTTGCATATTTAACCAATAAAAAGTTGATCAAGATGAAATTCTAAAATTATTGTGTAGGTGTTGCAAGTACGTACTAAATTTTCAATACCTAACAACGGATATACTTCTCGTATATTACAACAGTTTTATTTCCCTCAATTTCAAGGGATTTTATATTATTTAAATTTCTGTTATATTTTAAAAATATGTAGAATACCCTACAACATCAAATAAGTAAAAAATCAAATATTTGTGTAACAAATTATTTCCGAGTACATTGCACGATTAGATTTATGGAAAATAGAAAGAGAGTAAAGTAAAAGAGTATAACTTTAGAATTTCCAACAATTATTGGTAAAATGAGCAAAATTAATTATGCATTGTATGAATGACACAAGTAACAAATATTTACGTATGTACAATATGTTACATAGACGTTTCGTAGAATATATTTTGGCTACATAAAGTTATTATAAAGTCAAATACAATAAAAACTAACTTGAAATGATTAATTCAATTAGGTTTTTAAGTGAACCATAATAATCTTGAATTGAGTGTGGAAGCTTAAATATGAAAAATTTACAAAATAAAATCTAAAATGTGTTTTGTGGTAAGGAAATCGAAATATTGTGATAACGCAAAAGATTTACAAAATAAAATTTAAAATGTATAAATGAGGAGAGAAAAGCCAAAAAAAAAATAATCATTTAAGAAAAAGAATTAGATGTTAAATTAGTAGAGTGAATCCCCCTACTACTAAGAGAATAACAATTCTCAATAATTTTCCCTCCAAAAGGAATCTTGATTATATAAGGAAACAAACTCTATTTAAGTTAAGTTATTATCTATTAATTAAGATATAATCTTTAGTCATTATAAAACAAAATTTTAACTAAATTATAAGCTTTTAATTAAAATAAAATAAAACTGGTATAAAATCTGAACTTTCGTATCTGAAAAACCGATAAATTGATATTATTACTTTCGTATTAAAAAAACTTACCGCCTACTTAATTTTCGTATAGAAACATTCTGAACTAAAACTATTTCGTGATAAAAAAAATCTTTAAAATTATTTGAGAACATTTGTAAACTAAAATCATTAGTGCTATGGTAAAAAAAAAAAATTCATTAAAATACACATTTCATGACTTTACTAAATTATTTTGATTAGTTTTCTATTTCAATTTTTTAATCATCATATTAAATTATGAAAAATTAAAAATATGTCAATTTTAAGTCTATAAATCCCCCTTCTACTAAAACAATAGTGGACTCTCAATTTTTCTCACCTAAGTGAAATGTTCAACGATTGGTTCTCACTCCTCACACTATATGATGAAAGTATTAATTATATACCTGAATAGGAGATAATACCACTGATTTTTTTTAATTTTTAAACACACATTAATGAGATATTTTAATTTATTATATATATGTGGGATTGCATTAATATGAGAGAAATATTCTACACAATTTTTTTCATAGTTCTATTTTCCCGTCTTTTGATACAAAGATACTCTATAAGTTGACTATCTCCTATTGCAAATTATCTAATTTTATTATATTTACTTGAGGTTATTCTTTTGGCAAATGTAGTCGTATAATAATATTATTCTTAATGATGCAGTAATAATTTATATAATTAGGTTCAGTTAAATATCAATTTTATTTGATGTGAAAAAAATCAAATAATATTATTCTTAATGATGCAGTAATAATTTATATAATTAGGTTCAGTTAAATATCAATTTTATTTGATGTGAAAAAAATCAAATTTTCTCTCATATATCGCTTATGCATATTACCAAGCTATAATATTTGAGGTCTTTCTACATTATTATCTAAAATACCGCGCATTTGCGCGGGTTCTACACTAGTTAATTATTAATAGCTATAAAGACGATAGGAAGCTAAAAAGTTTATTACTAGTATTTACATTTTATTGTACAACTTAAATTTTATATTTATTTTCTTTAACTATTTGCATGTGACTTTTGATAGGAGACATAGAGAAGTGTTTTTTCTCTTTTTATATTATTGTATAGATAGATTTGTCATGTTGCATTAAAATTTGTCATTTTAGGTACCTTTAAAATTTGTCATTTTAGGTACCTTTAAATTATATTGCATTAAAATTTTTCAATTAACACTGTTATTTAAGAGTTTAAATATGTTTTTATTGCATATCAAATCTAAACCCCGAGTGGAAAAAACCTCAGTGATATCCTACAAGGTTAAGCTAAGAACTCAATACTTTAATATAGCCATCTCTAGATTTTTTGTTCTATCCTCTCCATCAACATCCTCATCGAAATATCTTTGGAGCTATATCACCTTGTGCATGCTTCAAATATTATTTGCATCTCAAAAAAAACTTTTTTAATATGTGGATATAAAAATATTAGAAATGATTCAAATGGTCCTTATTCGATAAAATATGAATTGAGCTTTCATTTCAAGTGTTTAGTTTGTAAAATAAATCTAAAAAATATATTCACACAATCGAAATCCAAAATGTTCATAAGCTTTCTTATGTTCCTTATTATTAATACAAGAATTTCGTCAAAATGTTGATAAACTTGAGTCAACCACCCCGTGTACAGACAAAATCAGTAATAAAGACTATAAAATAATTTATTACAAATAACATATATAAACTAAAAAACATAAGGAGATGATTAAACACATGAATAAAAAAAAACATGTTAGAGATGATTAAACATATGAATAGAAAAAAATATTAATTTAAGTAGATTGATAAAAAAAAGTATAATATCACATACAATTACACAACATTATATATTTGATAACAAATTGATGGTTAAAACACTATCAACCACCACCTAAAGAAAGTAGTAATATAAGTGATATAAAAAAGCATTAAGGAAGAATAGTGGGAATTGACAAAAAAAATGAATTGAAAACGCAAATGACATAATTGAAAAGATTAATTATTTCATGATGGTTTAAAAAGTAAATTGTGGAATTTTAAAAGGTTTTTCATTCAATTTTCTAAATTTATTTTACCATTAATTATGAGAGTATGTTTTGATTGTGGAGTTGACAACACAAGCTACTTATTTAATTTATTTTTTATATGTTAGCAATGCCATATGGAATAAAAGGACCTTCAACTTCTCTTTTTAATTATATTATAAATATTAACTATTCCATGATGGTTCAAAAAGTAAATTGTGAAATTTTAAAAGGTATTTCATTCAATTTTCTAAAATTATTTTACCATTAATTATAAGAATAGGTTTTGATTGTGGAATTGAAAACATAAGCTACTTATTGAAGTTTTTTTATGTATGTTAGCAATGCCATATGGAGTAAAAATGACACTCAAGTTGCCTTTTTGATACATAAATCAATTAGAGAAAAAAATGATTGAAAATGAAGTAATACGACTCTGTTGAAAAGGGCGAATACATAAAACATAGTACTTTTTCAGGATCTCTCAAACAACCTGCACAATATGAAAAGTAAACAACAAACAAATCAATAAATAAACATAATATGAAAATTATATGTATATGAAAATCAAAGGGTTAAACAAATGATGAGGATTTAGGTTGGTTTATATGAGCTTTATAATGAAGTTACTTACCTACAAATTAAAATAGAAGATGAATAAAATAACGGTTTTATATAGAAACACCATGATTTCACCGACATAAAAAAGGATAATAAAAAAATTGAAAAAAAGTACATGGAAAATTAGTAACTTACCGCATAACAATAAAGCGTGATCATGACATTAAAGTAATATAAAAATACAACAAAATAAAGAAGATAATAGCTTTATAATGAAGTTAATTACCTACAAATTAATATAGAAGATGAATAAAATAACAGTTTTATATAGAAACATCATGATTTCATCGACATTAAAAAGGATAATAAAAAAATTGAAAAAAAGGTATAGGGAAAATTAGTAACTTACCGCATAACAATAAAACTTGATCATGACATTAAAGTAACCTATAAAAATACAACAAAATAAATAAGATAATAGCTTTATAATGAAGTTAATTACCTACAAATTAATATAAAAAATAAATAAAATAACGGTTTTATATAGAAACAACATGATTTCATCGACATTAAAAAGGATAATAAAAAAATTGAAAAAAAAGTATAGGGAAAATTAGTAACTTACCGCATAACAATAAAACTTGATCATGACATTAAATTAAACCTATAAAAATATAATAAAATATAGAATTTAGACTTGATTTACCAATAGAACTAAAAGGACAAATCAAGAATAAAGTGGATATGAAGCTAAATATATACTCATAAAAAATAATAGATAATAGTTTTTAGCATTCAATAAGAATTTAAGGGTAAGATGAAAAGTTAAGAGTAAATACAAATTTATAATAATGGGGAAGAGGAAAAATATATATCTTGAATGTGACATTATTATTATTATTATTATTATTATTATTATTATTATTATTATTATTATTATTATTATTATTATTATTATTATTATTATTATTATTATTATTATTATTATTATTATTATTATTA
>JAGPOY010007219.1:0-11464 GCA_018983105.1 Silene uniflora | reverse complement strand
GAATTAGTGATAATAGATCTTTACTTACCGCAGATCTGGATCCGAATCTTCGATAGTTGGAGCAATAGTATTCAAGGGGAAAGCTTATTGGGTTCTCTCTCTTCAAAATAGGGTTTTAGAATTGTAAAATCTGTTTATGAAAGCTGACTTTCCCTTTTATACTAATTTACCAAAAACCGGAAATTCGTATCTGCAGACCGTCGGCTCGGTCGAGCTACATCTGGCTCGACCGAGCTACTCTGAGCTCGGTCGAGTCAAAGTGACTCGGCCGACTTAAATCGTTCCAGGAACTTTTGAAACTGGACAACTCGTGAAATTCTTCTAAGTGTCAGATGGCTCGGTCGAGCTACTTCTAGCTCGGCCGAGCTACTTATGCTCGTAAAATCCTTAGTGTTACAAAATTAATGGAGGCACAAGGAGTGAGTTAGGGATAGATTTTAGAAATTAGAAGGGTTGAAGAAGAAAGATTTGGGATAATTGGGAATGAATGGAGCCATGAAGGTATAATGGGACTTATTGGGACGACTGTTTGATTGTTAGCTTAAAAGTTTTTTTTTTTATTTTTTTTTTTAGATTAGACGGGTCTGAGGGTCGGGCCGGGGCCAGGTCCTATAAATCAGACCCAAACCCGGACCCTAAATTTTTTAGTAGGGATTATTCTCATGGTACCCCTGAAGTTTGCATTTTTTTCCCAAATGCCCCTACATTTCTCAAAAATTACTTTAAATGATCATATCTCTTAGTCACGATTTCATATAGCGTGAAATTTTTTCTAAACATGTAGATCTCGGAAAGATAATCATTTTGAAAAAAAAAAAAATTATTTTCTGTATATGTATTGTAAATAAAAGCCGGTCAAAGTTTCTCGAACGAATAAACTTTGACAAGGCGTAACTCCGTTCTAAGATAACATAAAAACACAAATTAGTTTTTCAAATCGAACATCTCGTAAAGAGGATCAACTTAGGGAAAAAAATCGCGACTTTTCGTTCTCATAACTAAGAGATATGACCGGTCAAACGGTTTTTCGACAAAAGTAGGGGTATTTGGGGAAAAAGTGCAAATCTTAGGGGTACCATGGGAATAATCCCTTTTTAGTAAGACCCATACCCGACCCAGACCCATTAGGGTCTGAAAAATTCAGACACATACCCGACCCATTAGGGTCTGACCCGAAGGGTCTGGGTCGGGTCCCCGACCCACTACAATCCCTAGTTCTGAGAGCTGGGAGGACAGGTGAGCGGGGTACCTTTATAACATGTTGTTGGGCTACTTGGAGAGGAGAAGTAACGCGGTTTTTGAGGATAGGGAGTGATGCGATGATTGGGTGGTGCAGAGGGAGAGGGAGATACTCACTGAAATGGAGGGGGCAGGGGAGGGAAGAGGGCGACAACGAGGTGGTGAGAGGATGGTGTGGGGGGAGGGAGGGTTGAGTGTTGGGGAGGGAGTCATCGAAGGCCGGAGTCAGGTTATAGAAGCTGGTGGCGCGGGATGGAGTTGTCCGGGAGAGAGGGTAGTGAAGATCAATGTTGGAGCGGGATTGAGGACAAACGTAGGTGTGGCCGGTAAGTTGGGGCTTGGTGTGTGGTGTGATGCGACTAGGGCTGCGAGGTGGATGTGTTCGATTCAAAGCTATGGAAGACTGGGAACCCTCTTTTGCTGAAGTTATGGCGATCTTGCTCGGAATGAAGAAAGCGAGGAATGCAGGGGAGCTAAGGATAATCATCGAGAGTGACTGTCAAGTGGTCGTTAATGCGATTAAAGTCCAGAAAGTGTAATCGTAGTGATATGTCTTTGGTCTTCGAGGATATTTTTGATGCTTGTTCTTGGTTTGAGTCGGTTTCTTTTTCATTTGTCCGTAGACAATTTAATATGGTAGCTCATAGGTTGGCGCAGTTTGTTCCTTGGGCGCCAGGTCGTCGTTGTTAGGTCACTGGTTTTCCGTCTGACAATGTTACTTTGATTGAGGCAAATTACGTAATGATTAGTGAAACCCTTCGAGGGTTTTTCTTTCAAAAAAAAAAAAAAATCGGCCGAAATGGTGTCCACGTAAACTCGGTTTTCAAAACCTAAAGATTTCGAGCAAGCCCAATCTCACCCAAACTCGAGCTCAGATCGGCTCGTTTACAGCCAAGTTGGGCCCATGTCATGCCATGCTGCTGGTACCAGCCCACCACAAGAGTTGCTCAATGCTTCATTGCCATCCGGATCCACTAGTAGTGTGCCAATTTTTTTTGTTTTTGGGCGTCGTAGCCCACCATGCCAACAATGCCAAATTGCTAACCCATCAATTTTTGTTAATATTTTTTTTAAGTTTATAGAGCGTGCTAATTGGTCAGCCCACCCTGCCATTTGGCGTGTTATAGGTGGGCCGAGTCGTGCCGGACCTAGGCACGGTTACTTGTGTCGAAATATGGCCTTGTCACAACATGCAGCCCGTGGCATGTCGTACCATACTGAATTGTGTCAATTTCGCCTCGTTCTATGATGAACCATGGACCATGTTCGGGTACATAGATGTAGTTTGTAAAACAAATTTAAAATGTGACATTGGCAATAGTACAACTTAATAAACACAATAGTACTACATGTTGATAAATAAAACAAACATTAAATTAAAATACATAGTAATGTAGTATTCGCGATAATAATGTGAGTTTTATTTGTATTTGGCGCATAACATGACATACTTTGGATCTTAATCCTACGGTCCTACCTATCTATAGTAAGTGGGTATATTCAGTGCATATCGTGTTTGAAACATGTGTCATAAAATCAATCAACCAATGATAGGAGTGCGAACTACGTTATCGAGAGGATCAATCCAAACCCGAACCCGAACCCGATCTCATCGGATGTCTAAAGTAACAATTGAGCCAACCTTCACGACTCTTGCTTGCACTCATGGGGTTCTCTCTTTCGATCATATACTCATAACGATTAACGAGTACTATTTTACAGGTTGTCGCGTTACATGCATCATGAAAAGATAAACAAATATAGTCCTTACTATTTTACTAATATTGGATATAAGAAGTTCATAGAGTTAGTTACATGTGGTTGAGAGTTAGTTAGGAATTAGTTAAGACTAACTATGGTCAACTGCAGCTAATTATAGTCAACTGGCTGTTAAGTCGGTTATAAATACCAACAAACATGTACGGAGCGAAAAGGCTACGGATACACATTGTGTATGAGAATTTCATACACAGCCAATGATATTGCGACACGTGGCTAACTTGAGTTAAGTTCAAGTGGTTAATTAAGGGTCAGATTAGTAATTTAACATATGTAGTTAGGTTGTTAACTCCGGTCAACTCTAATTGTCAACGGCGGCAGTTGACTGGCGGTCAACGGTGGTCAACAGCCACCAATGGGTGGTCGGCAGCGGCTAACAATGGTCAATGGTGGTGGGTCAACGATGATTCAACCTTTATTAGTTTGAAGGTAAAAAATGTTGTCGGTGAGGGTTGAACCCTCAACCTCTTGGTTGTGGTGACCTAGCTATTACCATTGTAACACATCCATTTCGTTGTCATTTGTGTATCTCTTTTGGTATATACTAGTTGGTTGCACCGCGCGCGCAAGCGCGCGGTACCCCAAGATATTTTAATTTACGTCATTTCAATGCATTGATGCGTATAATCGGTGTTCATTACGTTGTGTAATGATGTTTGTTACTGTGTTTAGTATCAGACGCATTATTTAAATTTGTACTAAAAATGGGTACTCATTTGTTATAGTCGATTTTGAAACGTTTTACTTGAGTGTTATATATATGTTAAATTTGCTTAGATGCATGTACTTGAATGTTTTATATATGTTAAAGTTGGGGCTTCAAGAATTTGAACAAAATGTGTTGAATGCTTCTTGGTAAATTGCATTATTAGTGGTTTTCCTTCTTCAATGCATTTTGCTAAAGTTTGTTCTCATAAACTTGTTCCTAAATACTATATTAGAAGAAACTGTCATGACATCTCTTCCATTTCCTCATTTTGCTCATTGGTGTTAGTAGTGCTCTATAATACGAAATTAGAGTCAAATATCAACTAACGGGGATAGTGCTAAAGATTAATTTACCGTAGTCAACAACAAACTAAATAAGGGACGAGGTTATTAGGAAGTTGCATTTATATGACTATTCAAAACGATTAGTTTAGTTGATACAATGCATATTAAATTTCAACATTCATAGTTAGGAAAAACCGAAAAAGGCAACGAATCTTCCTAATGCTAGTTAATAGTTATTCCGGGATCATTAAGTCATTCATTTTTTGCCTAATTAAAGTATATATCGTGTAAATGGTAAATGGACCTAGAGTTAGTGAGTTACATTTAGAACAGTTGTTTCGTAAGTTAGATTGTGGCAAACTGTATTTGTATGCTGCCTGCTGTAGTTCTGAATAGGTAAATGTATTGGTTTGGACTGTTTTGAAATCATGAATACCTAAGCATGGTTAATAACTTGAATTTAATTGTAGACATCTTAGACCATTCCTGGATACTTAGAAGTAACAAATAGAAAGATTAGTTCATACTTTAAGAGTCACTGTCGTAATCCTTTTAAATATTTAACGCATATCCGTTGCTTGACAGTGCAGCTGCTGAAGCACTTAAAAAAGGCAGTATTGTTTTGCTTAGGTACATACAATTCCAAATTTCCTAGGTCCAGTTAAGGCGAGCTGTGTTTATTTTTTCCTTGGGCATGCGTCTGTGCCGCCGGTGTAGTTTTGCTTGAAACGTTCGACAGTTATTTTTACTTCAAAATGTGCAGCGGCAATCCCAAAATACCCAAAGTCCTGCAGCTGGCCCTAGACCTGATTGTTCTAGTTGAGTGACACTTTTTCGAGGAACCATATGGTCACTCGATCAGTATCTATGGATAGACATGGTGCTGGTGCCACTTGTATGTAAACTGGTGCACTGCTAAGGCACTTCTTAGCCTGGTCAAGATAGTCCTGCCTTTCCTGCATTGAAATATATGGATAGTCATTACATAGTTGTTAATTAATGGACACATGAAAGTCTGAAAGTATGCCACTGTAGTTGTTTATCTATGGACCGCTTGCAGCGTCACTCAAAGAAGTTAGCAGTAAGGTAGTGTTCAAGAACCAAGAAAATGGTGAGTTAGCAAAGGCTGGATTTTTCAGAGTGGAGGGCTCTGTGAAGGTTAGGAATCTAGGCGCTGTGAAGTACAGTACCTGCAGGAGCATTGAGCAAAGATCCCCCAGAGTGGCTTTGAGCAGTATTTCTGTGTTTTCAGTCAGTGCTGTGAAAAAGTAACTGCCAGTGTCATCTGTGGCTTCAAATGTCAGATTCATCCTGCATTTGTTCATGTGAACAATTAGAATTACTGAAACCAGCAACTTCTAATAAAGGTTTCCTGCATTTGCACAAATTAAGGGGGAGAAGTTCATAAATATATATGTGCACGTCACTTATATTGGCAGGGATGTTCACCTTGGACAGGAAATAACACTTTTTTCGAAGCACGAATGGCACGTGTATGCAACACCTATGTCTTCATTGTTGTGTGTGTTGCAGTTGCTACAACCAAGGTATAGGCTGAAATTAATAGCACCAACTGTGTTCAGCTGCACCTGTAGCCAGTGACGCTCTTCATGCAGAGTATTCTTAACCTGTCAAATTCATTGAAAATAGAGTGTCACACAATTGTTCATAAACAATAGAGACAACTTTGATAAATAACATGGCCTATGGTTAAATGCATGCCTCACTCGCCTAGTTATGCTGTAAGGAAATTGTTCGGATGTTTGGCAGTAGGTATATTACAGAGGGAATATGACCAGTTGCATGAATTCATGTCATAATAACTGAGGAATCGTGTATAAGAGGTGCTAGCCTCAAAAAGCGCTAGCCTGGATCATGTTTACGATCATTAAGAGAATAAGTTGTCAAATGACTCTCCCCCAAAAGTGGGTATAGAAATATGGATGCATACTTTCTTTTGAAGGAGCCACTTGAATGTGGTTATAATGCGCCCAGTTTCTGGACGCCGAACATCACAGATGTGGCAACACTTAGCAGTAAATAGTTCCTTATTTGACTGACTCCTGCCAGAAAATATGTTTAGCAAAGGTTATTTTAAAATTCTTAAACAGTGAATGAGTCGATGTATCTTTACCAAGTACGCAGAGCAGAAGCCTCTTTGCCTGATGGATTTAAGCTGATAGATGTCTTGTGGGTTATTACAGAGGGAATATGACCAGTTGCATGAGCTCATGTCATAATAACTGAGGAAGTCCTTGTTTTTTTTCGGCGGTGGCGGCAAAGATAGACCTGAGCGAATACCATAGGAGGGCCCTTCAGGGGTGTGGTACCCATCAGCAATTAAAAGAAGCACCGATTCCAAATCAGCGGGTAGACAAACGTGGCGTTCCCTCGCGAATAAGTACCTACGCCTCTGAACCCCACACTGGATCCGCGAATACTTCATCCAATTGAAGTTGGCATCTTTCACTGCGAACCCATAAAGGCTCTGAAAGTACTGGTTCGCTTTCTTGGCCAAGCTATGCCTTGCTTTATCGAGAGTGTCACAGCAATCTCCGATGAAAGGCCTTTCTCTAGATGCATGTCCTGCATGGCCAGGCCAGGTAACTGTAAAACAACAAACGTAGCAACCATTATCCTGTTTTATGAAGTCCACTTCATCAGTAGTTACTTTGTACGCCACCACCACCTGAAGCCAAATCGCCCATAAATCTGCACTGACCACCTTAGGTATAGAAGCAGGCACAGTAACTTTCTTCTTTTTGTCGAGACCCAGCTTTCCGTAGGATTTAGGCTGCTCTATAGACTCCAACACCCTCCTCTTCTCCTTAAAGAACTGACAGCAAGACTTATACATGTCCCTCATCTCTAAATTGATGTCTTCTATGATGATCTGTTTTTCCGAACAAGAAAATCAATTGCTTGTTAAGCCGCCTGCTCCTCGGATTCAGCAAGATCCCTTCCTGGTTCCCCTCTAAACAAACATGCGTTGGGCCCAAGAGGTCTAGAAAGCACCAAATTAGCCTTGTTCATGGCTAAGCCAGCATGGTTGTACATCGGATCTGGCCACTTTAGCGCACAAGTTACATCACACAATAGCTCGCGGAACGAGATCCTGAACTCCCTTGCCTCACCCGGCATTTGAAACCCTACCTGTGAACTGAAACAATTTTTAAAATGCCCAAAACAAAGTAATTGCCTGGCGTGCCAACATTTAGCAAATGCAACTTTATCATAACCTAAAACAACAAGCATCTCAAGTATAAACACAAAGACAACTGAACATGGACCCTTGCCAGCACTATACAAGACCACAATGACCCCAAATTTCTAGTCAGCTGCTCCCCCATTCGATTTCCCGCACCCCCTCCAACTCCCCCCTTTTTCCACTGAGGAAAGCAATTCAACTTAAATCTTACAACGGTTATCCATGCGCCAAAATGACACTCTCAACCTTCCAGGCCATCGTAAGATAAACAACTTCATATTCTAGGAGATACTCAAAGTTACAGAGGACTGCATACTGTAAGGCAACAAGCCCCACCCGCTTGGCACGAAACACCACTTGACCATAAATAAATTGAGCTCTCCAGCACTGCGTCGTCGTACAACAGCCCACCCTCTTACACGCAACCACGGAGTGTCACAATCCCAAAAGGGCTATTTTTTTTTTTTCTAAATTAGGTCTGCAAGACGACTAACCTAGAATGACTCTTCACCCACCCCCGCACAGCGACCAAACACACCATAAAACTCGGCATATTTCAAAAAATGTAATTCCAACCCAAAAGTAAAGTCACGAAGCATACTAACCTCTGAAAGGTGTGGTACCCTGACTCTAGCACAACCTACACCCGAACACCAGCAAACATCCAAGCCACTTGAAACAACAACTAAACTAACCAGACCACTATCAACCAACCAAGTCTAACCACCCTTTTTATAGCTGGTTTTAATTTTTAGTTAACAAACCACATCCACAACTAACCCACCATAATATAACTATCATCCCAAACAACATACAGACAATCTGGGACACTTTCCTTTGAACCTCTAAACCAACCCAACCTCCCAAAAAATGCTAGACTGCGACAAGATCAAAATAGCAAGACGACACCCGAAGGCCATGCAACCAAAAACACAAGAACAATTAACAAGTAATTTTCACCCTATATACATAATAAAAATCATAAACAATCCTTGTTTTACCTTTGCCTCGAGTTGTACTTAGTGTTCTCCCAATTTCTGACCTGTCAGAAACACACACAAAAATTATCAAATTATCGACCAAGAAAAGCAAATAAAAGAATTTGGGTTAAAGCCTTAGACTGAACTGTACCCCAGGCTTATGGAGAACGACTTGATTTTTTTTGGAGTGTAGAAGTGGACTTATATAGAGTTGGATAGACAACACACCCTCTCCCAAGGACTACTCATGTAGTGTACAATTACATCACCACACCTTACCTTCTTGGTTAACCCTCTACCAAAGGTCACCTCACCTTACATTTCACTCAACCAAAACCCCTAAGCTAAACAAGCTACACTAAAGACCACCATGCCCTAAATCTAACAAATACATAAACCATACCCTTGACCACTGGGCCTTCCCTTTTTCCAACAAATAACGAGTACATGAACCATACTCCTAATCTACATCTAATCAGCCCTAAATTTGCCCAAAATTAATCTGTAATCATTCTCTAATTACAAACCTCTAGACAAATTCTCATTCACAAAATAAAGCCCCCTAAAATTGCACTCTTTTAAATTGTACGGAGTAAATTGCAAACAACTAAGGAACTCTATTCTGACATCAAACTTGGAATAAAGCTTCGTGATCGACAATGGTGACCCGAGATCATTTACTAACAATTCACAGCTTTACGACTCTATGCGCAGGAATTGATTTTTCATATTAACACTAAAATCACAAATAAAATTACAAATAAATTTAAATAAAAAGCTGTCAAAAAATAAAGGCACCAAACAAAGACAAATTCTAATTCATCATGCACACCACATTCCTGATTAAAATGTATCCGCTTAAATGCCTAAACTACAGTTCAAATTCACCTTAGTATTACAACTAAAGCACCCAGTTTTAAATTGACATTCATTCACGATTTCAGTGTTTAGTGAAGGTAAATATTAAAGCAGCCAATTTTCAATGTTTAGTCCATAGTTTATCAAATCAACCAAACTTAAATCGACACGCTCAAAGTTCATCCAGTATTTCAATGTTCAGTTAAATGTGGCAAATTATCGGCACACATGTAATTAATTCCCAAGAACATAATTTAGTTTTCAAAGTTAGATAATACGTACAGTGCTAAATGATTCAGGAAGCTTTCAATTGCTCCCAAAGGCGCCGCTTCGCCAACCACGATGTCACCAAAGGCGTTCGCAAACACAACCCGAACATGGTGCCATTGAAAGGATTCCATCAAAGGTTAGGGCGGCGAAGAAAAGGTACGCTTGACGGTGCTGTTGAAACGATCCCAGATTCACATCGAAGGCTATAGAGATGTAGATGATATACGCTTACTGTGTTAGAAGATAGAAGATTAGATCTGACTTATTATTTGGAGTGTGAGGGGAGGAGGTTTGAAAGGAAAGTGAATAAATGGTGATAACTACGTTATCGACCGCATTTTTGGCATCATAAATCCTTGCTTTGTTCTCAATTTTGGCACCTTTAATCGAATTCTACTCAAGTTATGATTATTTTACCGTAACAAGCTTCACCGGGTAGTTTTCTAAGCGTTTTGCAGCTCGGCACGCCTTTCCATGCGAGTACCGATCAAGTTTTGAAGTCAAGGGGTCGAAATATTGCTTTGTCGGTGAAACTTGACTTCCAGCCGTAATTTCTATTTTTAAATACAATTAATTTAATTTTTCTATATCTTTTAGATTTAGTTTCCGTTTTCTTATGAGCTAATAATTGTTGTAGTTTTATTACTTTTTTAATTTAATTTTTCTATATCTTTTAGGATTTAGTTTCCTTTTTCTTATGAGCTAATAATTGTTGTAGTTTTATTAATTTTTTAAACAACCAGCCAATAGGAATGCCTGAAAAAACTCTCTTTTATATATATATATATACTAGAATTAATGCCCGTGCGATGCACGGGCCTATTTGTAATGCTCTATCGTGTAGTAACTAAAACTGTTTTTTGGTCGCAACTATATGTTCATTTGTTTCGTTGTTGTACCATTTTATCATGTATTATATACTCCTCCCATTCCGGTCAGTTGTTTAAATTTTATCTTTTGGGTGTTTCAGTCAATAGTTTACGTTTATCTTTTTTAGGTATTTTTTACTCTCTACTTTATCTTTTATTCTATCTCTTCCTACCCTGGTTTCGTGTATAAAGCAAATGTAAATATTTCATAAAAGCAATTCCCTCTCACTTTTTATATTGATCTTTTTATATAAAGCATATGTAAACATTTCATTTAGACGGGAGTATTAACATAAAAAAATTATTATTTTTTTTTTTTTTTTGGCAGCGGTAAAGGAAGAAAGCTCACAAGCCCAATTTAGCCTTAGCTAGGTTGTGAGCGACCTTATTAAGACGACGCGGAAGAAAACTAAAACAAAGACAATGAAAAGCTGAAAAACGAAAAGAAATGTCTTTGATAACTACGTTATCGACCGCATTTTTGGCATCATAAATCCTTGCTTTGTTCTCATTTTTGGCACCTTTAATCGAATTCTACTCAAGTTATGATTATTTTGCCGTAACAAGCTTCACCGGGTAGTTTTCTAAGTGTTTTGCAGCTCAGCACGCCTTTCCATGCAAGTACCGACCAAGTCTTGGAGTCAAGGGGTCGAAATATTGCTTCGTCGGTGAAACTTGACTTCCAACCGGTGAAAACAGCCCAGGCCAGTGAAACTTGATGCCAGCCGGTGAAAGTTTTTAGCCTTGTCGGTGAAACTCCTCTCCAGCCGGTGAAAGCGATCCAGGCCAGTGAAACTCACACTTAGTCGGTGAAACTCCATTTTGCCATGTCAGTGAAACTCTCTTCCAGCCGGTGAAACTTTACACCGGCCGGTGAAAAGTTTCACCGGCTGGGATCCTCAGAAGGCCCATTTCGTCTATTATTTGTATTTTTTGAGGTTTTGGGCCCTTGTTATAAATACCCAAAACCCTCATTTCACAACGACAATCACAATATCTAGGTTTTGAGAATTTGTATGAGAATTAAGGGGATTTATTTGGGATATTATTGTTCTTCCATTTCAAGTTTATTTATCAATTCAAGTATTAATCCTTCTTCTTTTGTTTGGTAATTTCTATTCCTTGTCTTAAATTCTCTTTTGTTTTGTTTATTTCATTTCCTTTAGTTATTGTTCCCTTAGTTTTGAATTGTTTACATTTCAAGTTATCACCTTTTTGATTGTTTCCATCTTAAGAAGAGTTTAATTAGTTCATTGCATCATTTCTAC
>JAGPOY010007177.1:13222-23509 GCA_018983105.1 Silene uniflora | reverse complement strand
TGGGTTTCCTTGTGATTACATCTATGCAACACCTTGTGATTAGATTAGTGAGTGGGATTTCCTCCCAATCTTGTCATTAAGAAGGGAATTAACTTGTAATTAGGCATTAATCGGGATTTCATTGTGTCTAATTACCCCCTATTGAATCTCTTGTGCTTTATCTTCTTGTTGTATGAACCAATGTACGGGATTTCTACTTGGGTCGTATTATGAGTTGGGTAAAATGTTTAAGTGGGTTTCCTTGACATTTTGCCACTAATTAAGAAGATTTGGAGAAGTAATTCTCACAATAGGGTAGTAATAGTAATTGGGGGAGATATTGAGTCGATAATCAACCATTAGATATCACTAATAGGATTGGATTAAGTTTTTCTTCTCATATTGATAAATTTCCGTCTTTCATATCAATTGTTTACGTTTCCTAGTTACTTGTTTAACACTCTTGTTTGAAATTTGTTTGTTTGGAAATCAAATCAAAAACCCCCCTTTTTATTATTTGTTGCTACTTGTCACATTTATTCTAATTGCATAGTTAAAATCCGTTTGCAAAACCCCCCTTCTCTTGGGTTCGATCCCATTACTTGTCATTATGCTCGTTTTAGAACTAGTGTAATTAGCATGTTTTGTGGTATATAAATTGTTAATTTGACCGTCATTAGTTGCGACATTTTGGGCAGGTCACCTCTCTTCCCAAGTTCCACCAAAATCCATCACACAAGCTCTCAACATATCCTCCAAAGTCTTTATCGTCCTCTCAGTTTGGCCGTCTGTCGCAGGATGGAATGCAGTGCTCATCTTTAAGGTTGTACCTATCAATTCCTGCAACTCTTGCCAAAACTTTGATATGAATCGCGCATCTCTATTCGATACAATATCTTTTGGTACTCTATGCAGTCGTACCACATTCTTTCTATACCCGGTAGCTAGCTGAACTTTACTCCAAGTATCTTTCATCGGAATAAAGTGAGCCGACTTTGTCAATCGGTCCACTATAACCCAAATCATGTTATTACCTTGCGGAGTTCTTGATAATCCCACAATAAAGTCCATGGATATAGATTCCCACTTCCACTCAGGTACCTCAAGAGATTGAACCAAACCTTGCGGTCTTCAATGCTCACCTTTGACTCGTTGACAAGTCAAACACTTAGTAACAAACTCTGCGATCTCCCTTTTTATTCCTGGCCACCAAAAGGTCTTCTTTAGGTCTCTGTAAAGTTTATCACCACCCGGATGCACTGAATATGGAGTGCAATGACCTTCAGTCATAATTGCTTTCCTTATTTCAACATCGTTAGGCACACACCATCGTCCATCGAAACGAAGGCTTCCGTCAACATTAATGGAAAACCTCGAATTCTTTGTGTCATTCAGCTTCTCTTTCCACTCTATGATCTTGGGATCAAGCAATTGTTTCTCTCGAATCTCGCTATAGAGCTCTGGTTCAATTGCCAAGTTGCTAACCGTATCTCCTTTCCGAATCATGTGGATTCCCATCTTTCTTACCTCATCTCTTAGCTGCATAAAAGATAACTGAGCGCACAAGGAATGTACACTCTTCCTACTAAACGCATCATCTACTACATTGGCCTTCCCCTCGTGATGCAATATCATCTATCTCTGCTGTCTCATATTCAGCTCCTTTTGGGTGTAGATGTACTTCAAACTCTTGTGATCTAAAAACACCTTGAATGTCGCTCCGTAGAGGTAATGTCTCCAGATTTTGAGAGCAAAAACTACAGAACCCAATTCTAGATCATGCGTCGGATAGTTCTCCTCATATGGTTTCAGCTGCCTCGAAGCATAAGCAATCACTTTCTCATTCTGCATCAAAACACAACTCAAACCTTTCTCTGAAGCATCTGTGTAAACCTCGAAATTCTCACTCCCTTTCGGCAAAGCTAAGACAGGAGCTGTCGTCAAACGTTCCTTCAAAGTCGGAAACGCCGTCTCACAGCCCTCATCCCAGTAAAATCTCGTATCTTTCCTCATTAATGTTGTCAAAGGCCTCGCAATTGCTGAAAAATCTTTCACGAACCTCCGATAGTAACCTGCCAAACCCAAAAAACTCCGAATTTCCGCCCCATTTTTCGGTGCTTCCCAGTTCGACACTGCCGAAATCTTACTTGGATCAACCGAAATACCTTTCTTTGAAATAATGTGACCCAGAAAATACACCTTGTCTAACCAAAACTCTCACTTAGTCAGCTTAGCATAAAGATTGTTGTCGCGCAACTTCTGCAAGACTAACCTCAAATGCTCTGCGTGCTCCTCCTTAGTCTTAGAGTAGACTAGAATATCATCAATGAATACTACAACGAATTGGTCCATGAACTCACTGAAAATCCGGTTCATTAAGTCCATAAACACCGCCGGTGCATTAGTCAGCCCGAAAGGCATCACCACATACTCGTAGTGACCGTATTTCTATCTGCAAGCTGTCTTAGGAACATCTTCATCACTAATCCTCAGTTGATGATAACCCAACCTCAAGTCAATCTTTGAGAACACTCCAGCTCCACTTAGCTGATCGAACAAGTCATCTATTCTTGGCAACGGATACTTATTCTTCACAGTTACCTGGTTCAACTCCCGGTAATCGATGCATAATCTCATGCTACCATCCTTCTTCTTGACAAATAAGATCGGTGCTCCCCAAGGCGATACACTTGGTCTAATGTACCCCTTCTTCAACAGATCTTCTAGTTCCTTCTTTAACTCTTCCAGTTCTCTCGGCGCCATACGGTATGGAGCCTTAGAAATCGGTCCGGTTCCCGGCTTTAGGTCGATGCTAAAGTCAATATCTCTCTTCGGTGGTAACCCCGGTATCTCTTCAGAAAAGTCATCTGCGAATTCTTCCACAACTGGTATTTCCGTTGCTATCGGTGTCTCCGATCGGTTATCCCAAATGTGGCAAAGGATCATTGGACATCTCTTCCTTAAATAAGACTTCAGGGTCATTGCTGCAATCAACTTCAACTTGGGTTTGACCACAAACCCACAGTAAGACACACTCTTCCCTTTAGGACCTCTTAGTGTCACCTTCTTCTGATGACAATCTATTCTAGCTTTGTGTCTACCCAGCCAATCCATCCCGACAATAACTTCGAATCCATCTAATGGAAACTCTAACAGGTCAACTGGAAAGTTCATCTCCCCGATATACATCGACACATCTCTATACTTCTTTATTACAAGATACCGACTCCCCCGAAGGTATAAAAACATTATCAGTTACTAGCTCATACTCTCCCACTCTCATACTTTTGGCATGACTCTTACATACAAAAGAATGGGTTGCCCCCGAATCAAACAAAACAAAAGACGGGGTGTTGTGAATATAAAATGTACCAGTGACGACTTGCGCGTCGTCCTCAACCGCCTGTTTCTCCATCATGAATAGTTTGCCACTACTCTTAGCTGGACCCCTTCCTTGAACTGTAGTTGCTGATGTAGTCGGCTTAGCGGCCGTCGTCTGATTCCCGGTGGTAGTCGGGCGCTGATAGGATCCTCCACCATTGCTGTTCTGCCCGTTCTGGTTATACCAAGACCTAGCTGGCTTATTACTAGCCATGTTCTGTATAGGTGCCTGTGTAAAGCCTCCTTGATATGAACGTGGCTGATAAGCTCCTCCACCTGGACCTTGACACTCGAAACGTCGGTGTCCAATCTTGCCACAGTTATAGCAAGTCAAAGGAGATGACTCACTAGAAGTACAACCACCTCTACCTCTACCTCTGGATCCTCCTCCGTAGCTAGACCCTCCAGAATACCCTCGAGATTGGGTATAGCTACCCCTCTTAGAATTACCATGGCCAGTACCCTCACTCTTAGCCTTTCTTTTCTCAGCAGCACGCTCCCTAGCCTCTTTAGACATGTCATTGATTCGCTCAACATGCCCAGCTCGCTCGTATACCTCAGTCAGATATGATAGTGTTCCAGCCGGCAACTTCTCCAGGATTTTGAAGAGCAGCCCCTTCTCGAATCGGATGGCCAAGCTCAAATCACTCAACTCCGTATCTGCAGCGTAGCGGGACAAAGCATAGAACTTGTCATAGTAGTCAACCACCGTCATCCCTTCCGTCATAACGAAAGAATCGAACTCTGCCCTCAGCTTGTTGCGAACATGCTCTGGTATGAACCGTCTCCTCATCTCAGACTTGAAAGCTTTCCATGGAATGAACCCATTGCCCTGGTTCCGGTAGTACTCCCTAGCAGACTCCCTGACATTTTTCTACCATACGCCAGCAACATCTCTCAAGTAGAACGCAGCTTGGTCTACTTGCAGCTCTTCCGGACATTGGACAACTTCCATCAAGTTCTCCATCTCATCATGCCAGTTGTCGAGCAGTTTGGGCTCACCTGTACCCTCAAAGACTGTAGGGTGGAAGCGAGAGATCACGGTGCTCATCTTGGGTGCACTCATCTCCCCCGGTTCCTTACCTACCCACTTGATGATCTCAATGAGACTCTCATTCTGCTCAATCAACCTAGCTATCTCATCTAGCCTCATGTCAGCGGCTAACAGATGAGCATTCGATCTCTTTGGCGGCATTTTGAGCTGATAGGAATAAACAAGTAAACGTAAGCATCAGCCTACTGCTCAAAATTAAACATGTCCGCCCAAAGAGTTACTCGGCCGAGTTGGGGAACAACTCGGTCGAGTACAGCCAACTCGGTCGAGTAAGGTTTATACTCGGCCGAGTCACCTTACTCCAGAAGATTTCCAGAATAACACACTAAGTCCTACTCGGTCGGGTCATAGCTTTACTCGGCCGAGTCAGCCTTACTCGGTTGAGTGGTGCAACTATTCGGCCGAGTACTCACGTTACAGTAGCCTCCCAGAATAGCAATATAAAACTTACTCGGTCGGACCTCAGTTCTACTCGGCCGAGTCAGCCTTACTCGGTCGAGTAGTTCCATTATTCGGCCGAGTACACGCACTACAGTGGCTACTGTTCCGTACTGTATCTACCCTGCTCGGTAGAGCACCAGAAAATTCGGCCGAGTCACATCTACTCGGCCGAGTACTGCCTATACTCGATCGATCATGCTGTTTCGTACTAGCTTCCACACTTTTCATCCATCATGTGTATCCTATGCATGTTTCTATGGTATAAAGGCCACAACGTAACACATAAATCATGCTCATAACGCAACATGTACTTTATGTTCATATCATACATACGACGGGGTCAAGTCTTTTCTTAACATAACATGTTACATGCAATTCATACAAAACGATAACATAATCTTTTCTAACATATCATGCCAGCATCATCATACATTTATCATCTTTATGCGTTTCGCATACTGCCTTTCTTTTTTTTGCAAAAGATTCATCATTTCATTCAAAAGAAGGAAATTACAATGTTTTTGCAAAACTAACCACTAAGATACAAACCCAAAGATGGGTCAATCAAAAAACCTACCAACTAGGCAGTTGACAAAAACAGGCAGTAATACATGAATTAAGAGCAAATGAAGGACTGAAAAATAGGGTACATTTTCCACAGTTGCATCCTGACAATGACCAAAAATTGGACTTTCCTAATAATCTCCCAAGATGGTCTATAGCGACCCTGAAAAATCCGCCTATTCCTCTCAATCCAAAGCTGATGCACTGCAGCAGCTAGGCACACTGCAAACCAGACCTTCTTCCAATGCTGCATACCCAACCTACACCTGACAGTAAGTTCTTCAATCAGAGAGAGCCCAGGTTGCGACAAATCCATCCAATGAAGCAAAGCACCCCATACTTCCTGAGACAAAACACACTGGAAAAAAAGGTGAGAATGGGATTCTTCTTGCTGTTCACAGAGAGCACATCTGTTAGCACAAGAGAAACCCCTAAGTTGCAAGTTGTCTACTGTGACCAGCTGATTTTGAGCTGCTAGAGAACAGAGAACTTTGTGACTAGGAGCAATCTGGGAAGGCACCAAACAAGTAGGCCACAGCCCAACAGTCGAAGCACCTCTGAGGCTGAGGTAAGCCTTTTTGATGCTAAAAAGAGAGCCATGACACCAGCTAAGTAACGAGTCCTGAACTTTCTGAGGAGTACCATACATAGCAAGCAATTTATCTCTTGTAAGGAGGATACTCTTAAGACTAAAAGAGAAGTGATCTTTAACCTTTACAGACCAGAAATCCTCATTGTGAAAGATGTATTCCTGAATCCAATGGGACCATTTGCCAGGATGAGAAGAAGAGAGCAAAAACACCCATCTACTGAGGAGAGCATAATTCCAAGTAGATAGGTCTTTAACATTCAATCCACCAGCAGAGAAAGGAGAAGAGATTTGCTTCCAGCTCTTGAAAACCATCCTCCTCTCTCCAGGGGAAATACCCCAGAAAAAATCTTTACAAATTTTATTAACAAGTTTCACAATATTCTGGGGAAGAAGAATACAAGAGCACCAAAAGTTGGTCAAGCCAAAGACAATGGAGTTGATAAGCTGAAGTTTACCAGCATAAGAAAGGAAATGAGAGGTCCAGTGGGTGACAGCTTTCTGGATCTTGACAATAAGGGAGTCAAACATGCACGAAGTTAGCCTAGCAGAGTTCAAGGGGAGCCCCAAATATCTAAAAGGGAAGCTGCCCTCATGGAAACCAGTAGCTGCAAGAATAGCTTCTTTGACAGTAGCAGACACACCCCCAAAATAAATGCTAGTTTTCTCAGGATTAGCATAAAGACCATAAACCCTAGCAAAGTTCTGAAGCACTTTATTAACAGCAGAGACAGAGGGCACATCACCTCTAATGAAGATCATTAGATCATCAGCAAAAACCAGATGAGTGAGAGAAAGTCTATGACACTTAGGATGGTAGGAGACCTGATGTTGAGAACAAATTCCTCTCATGAGTCCAGACAGGACCTCCATTCCCATGACAAAATACTGAGTAGGAAATCCTACCTGATAGCAATTCACAGCAACAATTCAAAAGTACTTTGCTAGTAAGGCTCCTCTACGAATCCGCAGCCTAGAATAATCAAGCAATCAATCAATTCTTTCCCTAATAGCGATTCTTATGCAAAACTAAACAGATATCATAATCTACGCATAATTGATACTCTAGTAGACTTACGATTAAAAGACGACGAACGGCGAAGATTCACGAACGATCTTGACTCCAAAATGATTAGGAATGGTTGCTTAGGGTTTTGTGATTGTAAAAGATGTAAAACTGTAACTGAATGACTTACCGTTTCCTTTTATATTAAATTACCATTCCTAATTACTTTCGAGTCGGTTCGCCGGCCCGTCATGTTTACTCGGCCGAGTAACAGTACTACTCGGCCGAGTACTCGATACTCGGCCGAGTGTTGCTGTACTCGGTCGAGTACACACTCGGCAGACCTCCTGCCTCATAATCCACTTTGACTACTCGGCCGAGTAGACACTATTCGGCCGAGTAGTCCCTGTTCAGATACGGGGTATCACAGTCTCCCTTACTTATAAATGAACTTCATCCCCGAAGTTCAACTCATAGCCCCTAACAACAAAACTCCCGTATAATCGAAATAAAAACAAAAATAAAACCACCACTTATCTAGATGTGACACAACATAAAACGCGTTATAACATAAAAATCCCTTAATTATCCGTATAAAACGTAATGTGATCTCTCCTACCCCCCTTAAAAGAAAATGGTTACGTCCTCGTAACCAAACATACCTCGTCGAAAAGATGTGGGTACTTCTCGTGCATAGCTGGTTCAGCTTCCCAAGTAGCCTCTTCCATGTCATGATTGGACCACAACACTTTAACGATAACTGTCTCACCATTCCTTGTCTTTCGAACCTTACGGTCCAAAATCTTTACCGGTATCTCCTCATAAGTCAAAGTCTCATCCAACTCTATAGCCTCATGTTCTAGCACATGCGATGCATCCGGATAATATTTCCTCAATTATGATACATGAAACACATTGTGGACCCTATCGAGTGCAGCTGGCAAGGCAAGTCGATAAGCTACCTCGCCAATTCGATCCAACACCTCATAAGGTCCTATGTACTTCGGACTCAGCTTTCCCTTCTTGCCAAATCGCATCACACCTTTCATTGGTGAAACTTTCAGTAAAACCTTATCACCTGACTGAAATTCCACATGTCTGCGCTTCGGATCTGCATAACTCTTCTGTCGAACCTGCGCTGCCTTCATCTTTTGTCTGATCATCTTTATGTGTTCTACCATATCTTGCACCATTTGTGGTCCTAAAACCACGGCCTCAGTACTGTCGTCCTAGCACACTGGACTCCGACACTTCCTTCCATACAAAGCTTCAAACGGTGCCATACCAATACTTGTGTGATAACTATTATTGTATGAAAACTCAATTAGATCAAGTCTTTCTTCCCAAGTACCACCAAATTCCATCACACACGCACGCAACATGTCTTCCAAAGTTTTGATGGTTCTCTCAGTCTGACCATCTGTCGCAGGATGAAATGTTGTGCTCATCTTTAAGGTTGTACCCATCAACTCCTGCAACTCCTGCCAAAACTTCGATATAAACCTCGCATCTCTGTCGGACACAATATCCTTTGGCACTCCATGAAGTCCTACCACATTCTTCCGGTACCCATTAGCTAACTGGACCTTACTCCAGGTATCTTTCATTGGAATAAAGTGAGCTGACTTCGTCAGTCGATCCACTATTACCCATATCATGTTGTTACCTTGCGGCGTTCTCGGAAACCCCACGATAAAATCCATGGATATAGATTCCCATTTCCACTCAGGTACTTCAAGCGATTGTACTAGACCTTGTGGTCTCCTTTTTTCACCTTTGACTCGTTGACAAGTCAAGCATCTAGCCAGAAATTCAACGATCTCTTTCTTCATCCCAGGCCACCAAAAACTCTTCTTCAGGTCTCGGTACAACTTATCACCACCCGGGTGTACTGAATAAGGACTAAAATGAGCTCCAGTCATAATTGTGTTCCTTATCTCAGCATCATTAGGCACACACCATCATCCATCGAAACGAAGGCTTCCATCCTCATGAATGGTGAATCTTGACTTCTCTGCATCACCCAGCTTCTCTTTCCACTCTATGATTTTAGGGTCAATCAGTTGTTTACCTCGAATATCATTGTAAAGCTCAGGCTCAACTGTCAAGGTACTAACTGCATCCCCTTTTCGTATCATATGAATACCCATCTTTCTCACTTCATCTCTCAACTGCATCAAAGATAGTTGTGTGCACAAAGAATGTACACTCTTCCTGCTTAGCGCATCGGCCACCACATTGGCATTTCCTTCATGGTACAGTATCTCGATGTCGTTGTCATCGATCAGCTTCATCCATCTCCTTTGTCTCATATTCAGCTCCTTTTGGGTGTAAATGTATTTCAGACTCCTGTGATCTGAAAACACCTTGAATGTCGCTCCATAAAGGTAATGTCTCCAGATTTTGAGAGCAAAAACCACAGCACCCAACTTCAGATCATGTGTAGGATAGTTCTCCTCGTACGGCTTCAACTGTCTCGAGGCATAAGCTATCACCTTCCCATTCTGCATCAGCACACATCCCAAACCTTTCTTTGAAGCATCCGTATATACTTCAAAATTATCACTTCCCTCAGGTAATGCTAGGACAGAAGCAGCCGTCAGACGTTCCTTTAAGGTCTGAAACGCCATCTCACAACTCTTATCCCAACAAAATCTTGTATCTTTTCTCATCAGTGCAGTCAACGGTCTTGCAATAGCTGAAAAGTCCTTTACAAACCTCCGATAGTATCCTGCCAAACCCAAGAAACTCCGAATTTCTGCCACATTTTTCGGTGCTTCCCAGTTCGACACTGCTGTAATCTTACTTGGATCAACCGAAACACCATCTTTAGAAATGATATGTCCCAGAAAATACACCTTATCGAGCCAGAACTCACACTTACTCAGCTTTGCATACAAGTTGTTGTCGTGCAACTTCTGCAACACCAGCCTCAAATGCTCCTCGTGCTCCTCCTTAGTCTTAGAATAGACCAATATGTCATCGATGAATACCATGACAAACTGGTCCAAGAATTCACTGAAAATCCGGTTCATCAGGTCCATAAACACCGTCGGTGCATTGGTCAGTCCGAAAGGCATCACCACATATTCATAGTGCCCATATCTCGATCTAAAGGCTGTCTTTGGCACATCCTCATCATTGATTCTCAGCTGATGATATCCCGATCTCAGGTCAATCTTCGAAAACACTCCGGCTCCACTTAACTGATCGAACAAGTCATCTATTCTTGGCAATGGATACTTATTCTTCACAGTCACATGATTCAACTCT
>JAGPOY010007147.1:0-12399 GCA_018983105.1 Silene uniflora | reverse complement strand
AAACCTAAAAACGGTAATAAGAAACCAAATTGGGGATCAACTTTAAAAACTTTAAAATGGCGCTAAGAAACCAAATCGTTGAACAATTACAAACTTGTAATTGGGAAATCAAGGTAGATGAATTTCTAGAGAGAAGACGATGGGATGCAAAAAATATAAAAACTGAGGTAAGTTTACTTTTATAAACATTCTCAATGAACGCTCAAACATAGACAAAATCTCTAAGACGGACTGAGGTAAGTTTACTTTTATAAACATTCTCAATGATCGCCCAAACATAGGCAAAATCTCTAAGACGGAGCCTCTACTCACTATGTATGACTATAGTCTATAGACAGCTTCAGAAAGACTGTAACTCAAAATTACAATATTCCGAGCTTTTACTACATCTAGCATATTTACCATAAAGAAGGTCTAATTCTAGACTACAATATATCATGCTTACCGGCTTACCGCATCAAATAGGTAATGAATCACAATTCTCCAATACAAAATCAAGAATGTCTGATTCATGAGCAATGATTTTAAACACGTTTAGCAAAAGCATCCATCCGAAATGTCAAGCAAATAATCAAGAATGTCTGATTCATGAGCTAAATGAAGGGATGGACAACTCATAGTGAAATAAATGCTTTGAAAGGGTGTCATTTGGCATGAACTTGGCAACTAACAATCTCTCATCACCCGACATCTCGCTCCTCAGCTGCCCAACTGCCCTTGCTTCCTCCTTCATTTAGATTAGAATCATTCATATAAACCAAAACATACCTAACTAATCGACCCCTTACCATTTTTTCTGAACTCCGAAACAACCAGTAATATAGTCGTAAACTCATAACTCTACATAAACCCATTACAACACAACTCAAAATAAGGCCGTAATTCTCTTGAGTAACCGTCTTATGCTATTTAAGTGTAAAACCAACTTACCATCTTAACCCCAAAACCTGAAAAGCTAATACTGACAATCCTATTATGAGACTGTCCCATATGACTATATGCAAAAATCAAAAGAAAGCAATCATACTTTGAAAAGCCAACTCGAACTGTCTTTCACATCTTTATAAGTAGCCTTCCCTGACCAAAAAGTACTTCGACAAGAAAAGAATCATAAAAAATGAAGGAAGGAAAAGGTGGGATAGAAGTGGTGTTTAAAGATGAACATCAATACCTGTCGTTTGAAACCAATGGCTATCCAAATCCAAGGCAAGCAATGCTAAGAAAATTAAACCCGGACTGCATGTATTGATCACACAATCATTATATACATGTCAAATTGTCAATGCATTGAAAAATACGACAATAAGAAATGTGAACAAATCTCAACCTATTTGTATATTTGAGACAGTAACGCTAAAGACACGCGGTGCTAGTCCTATAATGGTCAATGTATTCAGTAGCTCAAGTTTTTGCTCTTAAAAACAGACAGGAATAGCAACATGTCAGGAATAGCAACATTTAGTTCCTAAAGGAGTCTAGTACTAATACTAATATACAAGAAAAATAACTTCTCTCAATGATACATGTTCAGTTAGACCTTATATAGCAGCCAAAAAATTCCAGAAGCAGAAAAGCCGCATTAAAACTTAAAGACCGATTACAACACGAAATGACTTAAAAGATCCAGAAATGCATCAAAATCATGGGTTATACACTCTTAAACCATGAACAAACTGACATTATACATTTAGCATATGGACCAGAAACACCCATTATTTCCTTAGTTAAAACTACTAAAATTCACTTAGGACTTTCATCAAACACCTTATCTGCATCTCCAGTTAACCCGATTTCTAATCCTATATCCATTTCTAGACCCGACCCACTTTCTATTTCTGTCTCTCCTTCAAGAATGTCAAACGGGTTTGATCACTTTGACCCGTTTTCCCCTTCTATTTGGTCTCCTAATCACATTTGCTGTTCCTACCTTCATCAGCGCAACCAAAAACGTATAGATAAACTGACCCTAGCGAACACCAAATAACAACACTTAACCAAACGTATGAAGCCTAAAGGGACTATAAAACTTAGTAATAGAGCATTTTCTTTTTAGCCCCAAAATTATTGCATGCAAACAATTTCAAACAAAAAACTAAACCCCAACCTATGTAATTCTACCTCAGTAGCTAACATCTACCATAAGCATCAACAACGGATTATTGCATGCAATAAATTTACACCCCGAAAAAATAAACCCTAACTTATCTAATTGACAATCACTATTCGAACTCAGTAGTTGACATCAAACACCAGGATCAACAACTTAATTAAACACACAGTACCTCGATGATCGCTGGTGAAGTTTGTCATTGCAATGAAATAGGTGTCCATTTATCCTCCATGCAATACACACATCTCCAACAATAAGATAAGATAAGATAAGAATGACTGTGGAAAATGCAGACGATGACCAGAAAAAAATCAGCCAACAATGGTATATTAATCGAGAAACAAAGGGAAAATGATCAAAAAATACAAATCAAAGGTGTGAGGACAAGTGACGATGAGTGAATTGTTGGAAATGGTAGGTTGGAAACGGAGAGTGACGGAGATAAGTAAAAGGGGATGGAAGGGGATATGAGGGTGGGAGAGAAATAGGGAGAATGGTGGAAGAAGGAAGGGGCTTAACATGGGAAATAATAGGGAGAGAGAGAGGAAGAACTGAAGAAAAACAGTGGTAATAACGACGACATAAAAGAACGACTGAGGGGCAAAATAGGCAAAAAGACCAAAAATTACTGTACTGGCTACAGTAACCAAACTTTTGGTTTTTTAAAGAGTATGGAAATTGGAACCTCTTATGATCTGACTTAAGAAATTGCTGAGAGTTACCGTATATTTCTTTAATGATTCGATCAAGCTGACAAAAACGGACAAAACGTTGCTGGCTAATTGCTAATAGTTACCGTATTTTTTGGTATATGTATCACTTATTTTGGTTGGAACTTGGAAGCCTCTAAAGCAAGCCGTCCCTATCCTTTTGGTAATTCATTCCATGACGTCCTTTCCTACAGTTTCATTATGCTTTTGGTTATTCAGTCTCCCACAATATTGCTCTATGTTTTATATCATGTGCCAAATTTGTGTTATGGTACATCATAGGAGTAGATAGACGTGTAATTATGGCCGTATAATGAAATCGAATTTGCATCTAGAATTGTTGGGGATAAGTTTTTCAGTCTGTTTTGCACGGTCCTCGCCTATGATTAGTGTGGGAGTGCATTGGTCTAAGTTATGCCGTGATTTAAAAATCGATTTCATTGAGTTTGCACTCACTTTTATCGTCCTGTGACCAGACTAACCTGATTGCTTGCCATGTTCACGGCAACATGACTAATCTGCAGGTCCTCTGTCCATTGACTATAAATCAAAGGCCTAGGTTCATGAAAATTTATATTCTGGAAGTCCAGCCAATGCAACCCATTATTCGATGATGACACTGAATCTATGATTTTAAAAGAACTCCCATCTTTTGAATGCGCACCAGATACTTCAGTATTAAGTTCATTGGTAGTAGGTTTAACATACTGAGGCAAATCAAACGTAGATCATTAGCTTCTTCCCCTTGCTCGGGTAACTTCAGATTTGAGTATGTAGCGAAATTATTCTGAGAAGTCCGAGAAAAGAAGCTTAAGGATGAGGATGCAGTAGTTTAAAAAGGAATGGTAGAAACTCCGGGTGATTGGGAAAGATCTTCAGATGTCAATGCTCCTGCTCCTGCTGTCGGTGCTCGAAACAACTCAATAGCTGGATCAATTATTTGCTTGAATGCACCGGCCTTTCCGAAAAACCATTTTACTTCTGACTCTAGACTATTTCATCGAGATTGAAGATAGCTTGCAATGGTTATGCACTAGGTGTTTTTGCATCTATGCTAAGTGATCCATAACTAGATAGCTTTATTGATGCGATCAAAATAAAGATAGCTATGTGAAGTGAGGTTGCGACACCAAAATATATGCGCAAATCCTTCTGCAAAACTTTCGTACAAACAAATTGTTGAAATATATACGGAATATATGTATATAGATGTATTAATATATATTTATAATGATTAGATAAATAGTAAATCCGTAATACAGGCGTCTCACAGATTTAACAAATAAATTTAATTTTTTAAAATTTAAAACAACCCCGCGAATTTTCACGGGTGTTACACTAGTTTTTATTTGAAACAACTATTCTGGGTAGGAGGGAGTAGAAAACAGTAGGAAATTAACGAATTATTGGAAAAGGCAAAGGGTTGCTTGTTCATGCTCAGTGGAAATTTAATGATTTTAATCTAAGCATGAGTTTACTAAGATTTTGCTCTCTTTCGCTCCATGAACCACACCTAAAACTCTAAGTAAACGCAATCAAAATACACAAATTTTCATTGAAGACGGACACTTTTCGTCGCAAGCGGAAGACGAGCTAAATGTCGCCATTTTAACTACAAAATGTGACAATTTTAATGACAAACTATTATAATTTTAAAAATTATTTACCTAAAAATGGTTACATTTTCATCTTAAATGGGTCATATTTTACCACGTCTTCATCTTGTGACGAAATATTCCCGTTTTCTACAAGACTTATTGATCAAAATAATTACCAACGAAATGGTACCTCTCTCTATTTGTGTTTATCCTCATGATCACCTGACACTGGCACCAACTTCAAATAGCGACTTCTAGATCTGCCACGGCTCCTTCTTAAACTCGCACTTGACAAGATAAGATATAGGGTGTAACACGAGGCAACTATTTCTCCCAAAAACAGATCAACGTTACTGAAGCAATAACAATGGGTAGTTTTTGTTCTTGGGTTTGTCACAAGAAATTTATTTTTGCTAAGTTTGTCCATTGTAACAAAAAGTTTATCTTCTTGGTTCTTCATTTGACAAACTTGGTTTGTAAATAAGAACAAGTTTGTCACAAAAACCAAAAAATTGACCAATAAAAATATATCTCTATTTTAATTTTGTCCATTACCAATACTCTCATTGAAGACGGACAGTATCTTCTTCCTACCCAGGATAAATGAAATATTCCACAAATTCTCATTGAAGACGGACACTATCCGTCACAAGTTGAAGACGGATCATGCTCCTCTCACAACATGCAAGTGGCAATACCCATATAATATTTCATTTCCACACCACTTGCCCTCCCACTTGCTTTATTTTGAGAGAAGCATGACCCGTCTTCAGCTTGTGACGGATAGTGTCTGTCACAAGCAAGATTCATTTCTTAAATAAAATTCTTCCATTGTAGATAAAAGTTTAGAGTTTATGGAGTTTGTCAAAATATGACATGAAAATAAAGAACTATATGTTAAGAACATTCATTGCAATTGCCTGAGAACTTTACTTTTAAATCCGCCAAGAAATGATTAAACGAAGCCACTAATCCCGGCCCCAATCAACGGCTTCTCGACTTTCGAAACATCAACCTATGCACCTAAAGTCACCAAACCAAACCAAAACATAATACTCCAACCAATTAAAATTGTGTACGCTCAACAAAACACAGCGGAAAAGTCAATAAACTGCAACATAAATCCTCTTCCTACCCAGGATAAATATTCCATTTAATTACAATATTTTACTTATATATTCAACAAATATGGCAGTTATCCTGAGTAGAAGAAAGTATTAAAATTAAGATTAACAGGTTCACCACAAATGTTGACAAATAGACTAAGATCGAGAACCCCAAGTTGCCAAACTCGAAGCTGAGAAATGAAATCTACAGATAAAGTTAATGAGCAGTTCACCTTTTAAATCCGCCTATGCACCTCAACTTGGAATATGGTAAGTATGTTGATAAGTCCTGCTTAAAGACGGCCATATTTCGTCACAAGCCGAAGACGGGGCTAAATGTGACTCATTTGTTTACATTGTATTTCTTTCATTTGTTTACGTTTATGTAATCACTAAACTTCTTATTTATAATAAAATGCTCTTTGATTGAAGTTTGAAACATTACCTCGGGAAACCAAAATGGTAATACCTTTAATTATCTTGGCCGAATAATTGGCTATTACAATCGTCATTTTGAATCGTTTAATTTAGCTATGCTTGTGAAACAATTATGATGGCGGCTATATAACAATCCACACTCGCTGGTAAGTAGATTATTGTCGGCCCAATACTTTCCTCATGGTGATATATATTCTGCTGAGTTGGGACATCATCCATTCTAAGTACGGAGAAGCTTAATGGATGCAATGTGGGTATTTCGAGACGGGGGCAAATGGTTGATTAGAAATGGAGTACACATGCATGTATACAAATCTACGGTTGTTATAATGAGTCTTGTTTAAGACCGTCTTGACTTAGAAAGCGTGTTAAGTTAAAACGAAAGTGGTGTCAAGGAAGCAAGTTTACAATAGTACACTAGGATTTATACAGGGGCTGCGATCAACCACATTGTTGTTGACGTGTATGATATGATATGATACGATACGATAGTTTGAACAAGAAGTGCATGTGATGCATGGATTACGAAGAAAGCGTGTAACAAACAATCACGAGTTTAGAACCAATTTTCATTACAAGTCATCGTCACAAAATCACACACGTATGTTTAAGATGGTAGCATTCGTCTTAAATTTTAAAGACGAGTTAAGTACTCCTATAATAGAGTAGACAAAATAATGGCTAGAAACTAAAAAAATGGTTGACTTATGACTTTTATATATAAATGGAATCAAGTTTAATTTATTTTCATCTTAAGACAAATAGCGTCTTTTAAAAAAAGAGCTATTGCTCCACAAATCCACAATTGTCCATATTTCTACCACCTGACCGCAATGAAAGTACAAAGGCTTCTGTATGAAAGTACAAATCGCGTCTTTGAAATTTAACGTGCTTTCAATAGAACATATTTCTACCACCTGACAGGGCCGGCCCTGGGGGTGTGCAACCCGTGCGGCCGCACAAGGCCCCCAATTGTAAGGGGCCCAATATGAGTCCAGATTACTTAGTACAACGGATATATATAATTTGTATCACGCTCTAATATCAGCATAATTACAGTGTCTCAGCGGTAGGGATGCATCCTTGAACTCTAAACGTCGCGTGTTCGAGTCTGCTTACAACATTCTTATTTATTTTTTCATTTAAAAATCAAACAAACTGTTGTTATTGTGGATCGAACCCGCGCCACCCTTTGAAAAGCAGAAGAGCAGAGCGTTATCCAACATAGCAATGAAACTTTTCTGATATTATGGGAGCAAAAATGTTATTTATCACATATGAGTGCTGGGGTTCAATGGTTCATTAGCTTTTTTTATCAAATTTGTTTTAATATTTGTTAGAATTATTACTCAATTTTCCCAATAATTTGTTTTTTTTATTCTTTGTGAGGTAATGGCAACAATTATTGGAACGGAGGAAGTAATTTATATTTATATATTAACGTAGGTGTATTTATATTAGGGGCCCATTTTTTCAGTTTCGCACAGGGCCCCTAAAATGACAGGGACGGCCCTGCCACCTGACCGCAATGAAAGTACAAAGGCTAACGATTTAATATGTACAAGAATATACTTATCACGGAAGATTATTTACTACTGTATTTCCATTGCCATTTTTATTCTCATATGCAATAATAATGTATTGGTTGATTCCGGCGGAGGGAATCAGATTCAGGCAACGCCATTTTTGCCGGCGATAAGGTCGCCGGAGATGTGAGATGGTTGATTGTTGGAGATTTTTGATGATGTTTTTTTTGGTACTCAGATTTATGATGATGTTGGTGATTTGATGATCATTTCGTTTTGGTGAGTTTAATTAGGACTCCCTAGGCGGTGTGGCCGTGTGGGCTTGGTGGTTTGTCGGGTGTTTGGGTTAACGTGGTGATGGTTGTAGGTGGTGTGGGCTTGGTGGTTTGTCGGGTTCTTGGATAAAGTTAATAGCTGATGGTTTGGGTCCTTATGAAGGATGAGGGTAAATTTGACATTTGACACATCCAACCTTCCGAAAATAGAAAGTGTAAACATATGACTTGTACCCCTCGATTAGAAAAGTGTAAACATATGACCGGAACGGAGGGAGTATTTGTTACTCCCTCCATTCAACTCCACTTTGTACATTTCCATTTTGCACACTATTCACGAGTAAGCGTTCAAGTTCAATTTTCTCTCGATACATAAGTGTAAATATATTCATTATGAAGGATGAGGGTAAAATTGACATTTGACACATCCAACCTTTCGAAAATAGAAAGTGTAAACATATGACTTGTACCCCTCGATTAGAAAAGTGTAAACATATGACCGGAACGGAGGAAGTATTTGTAAGCTGAATCGGTCTTATTTATTTGTAGATACAAAAATAGAGCCGTGCTAGAGGATATCCTTTTGAGGTGGCAAAAGTTGATACTTTCAAATGTAACAACTAGGCACAATCATTATCATTATTTTGTTTAAAAATAACAATTGATGTGAGCATGTCACCTTCTACAATTATTCACTCATTAAAAGATTCATTGCATGGATATGTCTGTAATCTGTATGTGATCTTCTCCATCGTAAGATCGACCTAGTTGGTACCAACTACTACGATTATGTTTATCGGGACTCTCTAAAGTTTTTGTGTTTAGTAAAATGGGTTTGAATAAAAATGATTTTCAAATGTTAGATCACGGTCAAGTAAACTATGGTAAACACATGGATAAATTAAACATAGTTGAAAATCATGTTGAAGTAATTAGGTGAACATTTTAAAATAAACTGATCGATAATCTTCAAGTTCTTGACGCTATATACAACTATACAATACTTTGTTTATAATCTAGTCGATAATTTTCAATTTTTTTACAAATAATCTTGTAATCCCTCAGCTCATTCAGTTGTAGGTTTTGTGAAATGAACCTTAAAACGCCATTGGTGGAGAACGAAGCTTCGAGTAAAACAGAGCAAACACAAAGCTAAATAAAAGAGCTGATTTTATTGATTATATTTGTTTGTTTTCAACTCTATAATTATAACTAACTAAGGTATTTATATACATTCATATGCACAATAGATTCCAGCTGTCATGTATGTCATGCCATCGATCCGTGTCAAAGCGTGCTAGTTTGTGTGCTTCTTTGGACGACTGAATTCTAGCTTGATCATGCTGAAGCTGATCAGTTCTACACTCCCCCTTCAAGCTAGAATCACTGAACAACTGCAATCCTAATCTTTCTGCCAAGTATCTGTGTTGTTGCCCTCCTAAAGCCTTTGTCATGATATCTGCTAATTGCATACTCGATTTTACATGCTTAGGAGAGATTAACCCTTCTTGTATTTTCTCCTTAACATAGTGGCAGTCTATGTCAAGGTGCTTGGTTCTTTCATGAAAGACAGGGTTCATGGAGATGTGTTCAGCAGCTTTTATTGTCACAAAAGAGTGTAATAGAAGTAGGAACATGAACATTTAGGTCCTTTAATAGCCTTTCCATCCAAACTATTTCACTGGCAGTGTAAGACATACACCTATATTCTGCTTCTGTGCTGCTTTTGCTGACTGTCTTTTGTTTCTTTGTCTTCCAGGAAATTAGGGATTTGCCAAGTAAAACACAGTACCCTGACAAAGATCTAGAACTGAAAGCACAAGTGCCCCAGTCAGCATCAGAGAAAGCAGAAAGCTGCAAGTCAGATTCTGCAGGGTAGAATAATCCCACATTTGCAGAATGCTTGAGATACTTCACCACATGTATGGCTGCCTGTAAGTGTGGTAACCTAGGCTGACATAAGAACTGGCTGAAGTGTTGCACAGAATATGATATGTCAGGCCAAGTCAGGTTTAAGTATAACAGCCTTCCCACCAATCTCCTGTATTTTTCAGGTTCTGGAAGTAGTTCTCCTTGATCAGTGGATAATTAAAGGCCCTTTGGCATAGGGAAGGCAGTATAAGTACAATTCTCCATTCCAAGATCTTTAATAATATCAGTAATGTATCTCCTTTGGTTGAGGAGAATTCCAGTATGATTCCTTGCAACTTCCAAGCCTAGAAAATATCTCATCAGGCCTAAGTCCTTGATGGTGAAGGTGTTATCTAGGCTTTTCTTGATTTCCAAAATCTCTTGTTCACTATCACCAGTGATAATCAAATCATCAACATAGACCAAGATGACCAAGAAGCTCTCTGTAGAAGAGCATGTTCTAGTAAACAAGGAGTAGTCCTGTTTGGACTGAGCAAAACCTAGATTGAACAGATGTTTGGTCAATTCAGTGTTCCATTGTCCGCTAGCCTGTTTAAGCCCATAGAGTGATCTTTTGAGCCTGCATACTTGTCCTTTGTTGGCCTTTGTATAACCAGGAGGTGGTCTCATGTACACCTCTTCATCAATGTAGCCATGAAGAAAGGCATTGTTAATATCCAATTGATGTAGTGGCCAATTTCTAGCAGCAACAATGGCCAATAGGGTCCTGACAGTAGCAAACTTTGCTACAGGAGAAAAAGTGTGTTTATAATCTTTGTCTTTGACCTGTGTAAACCCCTTGGCAACCAATCTTGCTTTGAACCTTTCAACACTGCCATCTGCTCTATGCTTCACTTTGTAAACCCATTTGGAGCCAATTGCTTTCTTGTTGGGAGGAAGTTCTGTGATTTCCCAAGTGTGGTTGGCCTCAAGAGCCTGCAATTCTGTAGCCATAATAGCAACCCATCTCTCATCCTTTTCTGCCTCTTGAAATGTGTGTGGTTCATGTTCTTGTAAGACAACATTCAAGGAACTCAGGCATTCAGGAGCAAACATGGAGAGTTCTTGGAATATTGCAGCATGGAATGCTACAGAAGAAGAAGCAGAAGATTGAAAGGGTGGCTTATAATGGCATTTATAGCCTTGTAGTCTAGAAGATAGGTGCCTGGTCCTCTCAGATCTTCTATTCAGTTGCTGTGACTCTTCAAAATTCTGATCACTTGAAATATGCGCATTATTTGGAACAAAAAGGACAGTATCAGTAGGTGGAATGTTGGTATTGATGTTGGTATTTTCTGTATTAATTATTGTATCTACATTATTATTTGGAGAAGAAATATTATTGTGATTCATATTTGGATTATTTGTATTGGTTGTATTATTATTTGTATTTTCTGTATTTGAAGAAGGGACATAATCAAAAATGAAAGGATTTAAAATAGGAGTATTTTTGGATGATTTTTCTTCGAAGGGGAAAATGTGCTCTTTGAAAATAACATCTCTGCAACTGAAAACACTGTGTCTGTCTAGATCATAGAGTTTATATTCTTTTTGTCCAAAAGGGTAGCCAATGAAGACATATCTTCTAGCCTTGACACCAAACTTGTCTCTATGTGTACTTGGCATAGTAGAATAACAAAGAGAGCCTATAACCCGTAGGATGGAGGCACCCCAAACAACATTTCATGAGGTGTCTTCCATTTGAGAATGGGTGTGGGCATTTTATTAATGAGATATGCTGCAGTAAGAAGACAATCCCTGTTGGGGCTGGTGTCCTCTACAGTTAGTGCAATAATTTTATTGAAACTCTCAGAGGAATACAAGGGCATACTTTTGTATTATTATCAGTTGATCCACGTTTATCAATAACGGTTGGCCTGCTAGATAAGTTTGACGTTATTGTCATACGGATGGCGGTGATCAACTGGTCCCTAAAAGTCACACCTGTAGGACACGTTTGAGAGATGTGACGTATGAGAATACAGTCATGTTGATGCCGAATACGACTAAACAGTTAGTCGGAGTAATTGACTAATTTATTAGTCAATGCGATGTTGAGATATTTATTTAATACAGATTAAATAAAATTGGCTAAGACGGATTAAACTGTTAATTCGTAAATTGAATATAAATGGTTATATTTAATTAATGTATAATATGGGAGCTTAGGCGAATTACATGATCAATTCGTAAATTAATATAAACGGTTATATTAATTAAGCTAATTATTCTATATTGTCATATTATTACTGTCAGACTATTATTGATATATCGACTAGTAGATATATTAATATCTGACACATTGACGATTTTATAATTAAAAACCAGTAAAATACATTTTAGCGATGTGGGCTGAGCTGTAAATTAGAATGAGAAAGAGTGGAAGCCCACTCCTTCCCATTCGGTCCGGCCGAATTGATACAAAAGGAGACTCCCTCTCCTTTTGTCACTCACTCAATTCATTTTACAAGAAACTAGGGTTTTGGGGATCATTTCCTCTGAAACTCTCGATCTCACATCGGAAAAAACTCACAAGAGTTCTCCCCATATTGCAAGGCGATCGGAGAACATTTCTAGCACATGCGGCATAGTCTCTTACGGTTTTGGGTGCAACGATTAGGAGGAAACCTAGGTTGGTTTCTGATCTTAGGCCTTTTGCACGGACCAAAGGTTATTTCTCAATTCTTGTTTTCGTTTTATGCATTTCGTATATGACCCGTAATTT